>PVKN010001063.1:0-58041 GCA_004027915.1 Capromys pilorides | reverse complement strand
TAGACCTATATAATATAATTTAAAACTTGTATTCACAAAAACATAACTAACTGCCATGCAAAAAATAGCCATTTTTATTTTGAATCTATTTAAAGTTTTATATTTTATGGTGCTCAATATATAGATTTGATAAAGGAAGCAAGCAAGACTTTGATATGTAATTGTCATGCAACAATTGAAATAATTCAGGAGAATAACAGTCACACAACTAAGGACTACATTTTGTCTGTTAGACTAAAAACACTTTAGAAATGTCAAGAAAAGAAGTATTTATGAAAGAATAGAGAATAATTCTTGCAAAATACAGGGACTGTACCTAGCTTTGACCTTCAGTAGTAGCACAGGAGAACGGCTCCATCCCCACTTGGCATGTGTGAGTCAGAGGAGCAATGCCACATGGCAGTGACACCACTGAGTAGGAGCATCAAGAACACAGGCAGACAGAGCAAGGGCCACGCCCTGTGGGCTGGGGCCAAGGCCCCACCACCCCTGGAGAGGCTGGCAAGGGTGGGGTAACTCGGGGCTCAGACTCTAGGCATCCTTCTGGTAGACTGTGAGGGTCACCATAAGGGGGAATCATGCCGGGGCTGGCATGCTCTTGGGAACAAATGCTGACCATGGCAAAGGTTCGAGGACAGGTGTGACACCATGGCAGAGGGGTCTCAAGTGCAAGCAAGTGTCCGTGGAAAGCTCCACACCACACAGGTTATTGTTCAGGCCAGTGATCTCTAGCAATGACCTTGAATACATAATCAGAAATGAGCCTGAAAGCACACGAAATGGAGGGGCCTTCAACACCGAGAGCTACGGAGACGCAGGTGCTCCAGGAGCGACCCAACCACCCGAGGGAGGGCTTCGGGCCACAAAGCCAAGGCCAGTTTCTACCTGGTGGCATGGGTGAGGCTCCTAAAAGGTGTCAGCCTCGAGCTCCAGACTGGGGGGCACTGAGACGTAGGCTGAGGACCTTTGTTACCTACAGCTTAGCCAGAAGCTGGCGTTTTCTAATCTTCTGAAGGGTTCCCTCTGCACCGTCTTATTTGAAAGACTTCAACTTTTGAAATCAAGGAGACAAGACATGGCTTGATCTGAAATGAGTAGAAAAGATGGAGTGTTCTTCCCTCTGATCCTGGGGGTTCAGGGCCTTCCAGACCATGGGAATAACATGGACAAAAGGATGAATTTCGAAATAATGGTTCTGGTTTATCCAGATGACTAGAACTCAAGTTATCATTTGACGAACACATTTGAAAACCCACATGGAGATGCGCATCATAAATGACACGTTAGTCTCTGAGGGCTCTGAATTGAAATAAGGCCTGTGTGGACTCAACAATAGACACCAGTTTTTAGGTGCTGGAGATGAGAGCCAAGATCAGTAGCCTTGGCTCCTTCCCAGCCTTTCTCTTTGGATCTATGCAGGGCTATCCTCTCCGGTGTTTTCACTACTTTTCTTTGCACCTATCTATGTGAAAATTTCCACTGCTTAGGAAGGTATGAGTCACCTGGAGCCACACTACACACCTCATTTCCTCTTTAGAGATACTGTCTCCACATGTACTCATCTTCTGACAAATAGGACATCAGGACCTCAACATACAAAATTTGGGAGACAAAGTTCTCCCAGAAGAGATGGCTTCAAAATCATAGCTTTTGGGACAGGCATGGGATGGTGGGAAGAGGAAGTGCCTCAAAGCTGCTGGAAGAAGAGGCACAAGGGGAGTGGTGCTCGTGTGGCTTGGCAGTGGGTTGTGGAGAGGAGCCAGGAGCAATTAGATTAAAGGCAGCAGCTAGGCGGCTGCCGGGTGTATCTGGAAAGGGCATCAAGGAAGTGCGGGATGTTTATAGAGATGGCCATGTTGACAGCGGGACTCTTGAGCTTTGCGCTTGTGAGCTTTGTGTAGAAGTGTGTTACAGAGCACGTGCTGTAGGTGGGGTCGCAGGCAGTCTGGGCCCTGCTGTAATGGAAGGAGAGAGAAAAGACTCTGTTATCCTTTATGTTTCTTAACACCGTGTGGGTTTTTTTTCCCCTTTATTTAAACTTTTTCAAGTACATTTGCCAAGCATTTCCTCTTCCTGGGCTTAAGATCCATGTGCAGTCTCTTATCCAAGCCAAGGCCCCTGAGAAGCATTCAGCCGTCAGCACATTGGAGAATTTGCCGCATTCCCAAAGCCCCTGCTGGGGGACCCCAGTCTCCCTGATTCCCACTGACTTCAAAGGGAGCTTCGAGGAGATATGGTGGAGCAACACGATGTTGGCAGGCGTTGCACCAACACATCCTCCAGCCACAGTGTGTTAAAAACACAACCTTTCATGAAGCTAAGAGCCAACAAACGATACTTAGCATTTTCAAAGAGCTTTCCAGTGGTCTAATTAAATGTTATGAGGTCAATCAGTATTATTAGCCTCCTCGCACAGATAAGACGGAGGAAACACGGAAAGGTCAAGTGACAGGCCAAGGCATTCGAGCTCGGCGGCCTCACATCAGTGCTGGACTCCAACAGCAACAGCGAGGGAATTCTTCGGCCCTGCACGGAGTTCCCTCGGGAAGATTCGGCATCGTTATCACTTATCAGCGGGCATTTGTGAGCATTGTTCCTAGCTATTAGAGGTGTGATTTAACTACACACACACAGCAATACTTCACTGAGAAGCTCCATACCTAAGCGTACATGATACGATAAACCTGTTTATTTATCTGTCTCAGATAAATCTCTGCTGAACGTGGAATTCTCTCCACGGATGACTGACTCTAGAAGTAAGGACTGTGCTGCTCATCTGTGAAGTATTCTCGATATTCCTTAGTGATAAGTATGAGGTGATGGGTTTTTGATCACAGGTCAATGAACAGCCCTAACAGTGTCATAGCTTTCTAAAAACCGGTCACTAGGAAAAGGCCTCCAGCCTGCGGCCATGCCTACCATGACATGATGGGATCTGCAGCCTCAGACAAAATCGCTCTTTTCCTGCCAGGACCTTGAGTGTTTAGTGCTGGCCTAAATGTCATCTTCTTGATAGAGCAGCTGACGTAATAAGGCACAATCTAAGCTAGTTTTTACCTCTGCCTAACAGCTTTATCGTAATTTTCCTACTGGTGGGCACAACTAATGCCTATGCGATACATACCAAACACTGAAGCTCTTGGCCCTGCTCTTTCAAGTAGTCTTTTAGCTGGAAACTGCATTGGAGTTTTTAACCTAGTGCCTTTCTTATACTCCTGCTTTAGTCAGAACCCTGACTGTGTTTTTTCTTACTCTGGTCTACATGGTAAACTCCCCACCCTTGTGATAGCTTTGTTAAAGAGAATGCATTGCTTAATGTCTATTTTTAATAAATATGGAGTAAATAGTCCTTTCATTGTGGAACTTTTGCTTCAGTAAGAGTAAAGGCAAAAATAATTTCTTAATGTACATATAGTGAGCTTCTTCTGGAGAGATTTTGACCTAGAAACATGACAGGGTACTAAAGTTAGAGGCCATTTTGACTTACCTGTGACTATGTATTTCATGAATATGTTTAAGTGGTTGCTGAAGCAACTAGAGCTGTTCTACTATCTGAACTGGTTCCATAAAAAGTCTGTCTGTATGTATTAAGCCTAAGGCCTACTCTCCACTGTTATCATTAATAATTTTTAGTTTTGCTTTGTAGGCAGCATGGGCTTTCTGAACTGTCCCTCCTAGACACAGGGTAGGATAATCCCTGAGTAGGCTTTATGACTAACTCTATTTTGTTAGTCATAACTCTAACTCTATTTTGTTGAAAACTTACACATTAAATTTGCCAATGTTTGACATTTTCTTGTGATAAAATTGAAATACCTTAAAAATGAAGATAGTGTGGGAAGCACTCATGCTGTTTTGAAGCTCAAGGGTACCTAAGGACACCTGAGGGTGTGACCCCACGTGTCTGGTGCAGGCGCACAGTGGGATGCAGTTATGTAACCCTGACTTAGCACAGGTAAACACACGTGTGCTGCTTATGGCACCACGTAAGAGTGTAAATACGCAATAGCAGCCAGTGTAGGAGCTTCATGCTGCACACGTGGGCAGCTCCTGCTCTTCCACTCTTGCACTTTGCTCTGCTCCGCGCTTTGTGCCCTTGATGCTGATGCCTGGCACTTGTGCATTCTTTAGCCTTGACGCCTCTCCCTTGAAAATCTCTTACCCCCGAGGCTAATCAATGAGCTGGTGCTATGGTTTGTGTCTAGTTGTTCCTCCAAAGCCTCGTGGGCAGGCTTCCAGCGTTTGTGATTAATCCAGGATCCACTGCTGGGATTATGGGTGTGAGTGCCCCATTCAGGGAAGCCTGGGTGCCACGAGGAAGGGGGAGGGGCTCTGCTCCGCTCCTGCTGCCGCTCCACTCCTCCCCTTTGCTCTTGCTGCTTTGCTGTTTTCTGCTGCCGTGAGCTGCTCCCCCCTGCCGTGTGCCACTCTGTCTTGGAGCCAGCCACGTACAGACTCCACAAACTGTGAGCCAAGAAACCCTTGTTTCCTTAATTATGGGTATCGGGTATTTTGTCCCAGCAACAAGAGAAAAGTAACAGGGAAAGAGGATCATGGTGGTGCTCACCCATAATCTCCAAACTCTGGGAAGCTGAGACAAGAGAGACCGTTGAGCTCAGCCTGGATAACTTAGCATCTGAGGGGGAACCCCTCTTAATATAAAATTAATATAAAATTAAAAAGGGTCTGTGGACATGGGTGAGTGTAGTTGACCCTGGGTCAACCCCAGCACCACTAGAAACAAACAAAAACAAAGGAAGCAAATACAGTGATTTCCACTCTAGAATCTGAGAATACATGCACCTAGCATGGTAAATGCTACTTCATGTCAGTTGGCCTTAGGCTCCAGTAGAGTGATTACCACGGAGGCCGTGTGGGTCACGGGGTCTGAGGCCATGAAGAAGAACCGCAGCGTCTTCCTGCACTTGTGCTGCACCCAGAGGGGCTGGGGCGACCCGAGGTGCTGCATGCCAGCCCCGTCTGTGCAGCCCTGACCACTCCTGCGCAGTACAGACCTGAGCTTCCTCACTGGGCGGAGCTGACAGAGAATCGTGCTGCACCAGGCGGCCGGCTGCAGACACGCTCATCCTGCCCGACAACTCCGTCAGACTCAAGCCTCTGAAGACAGCTGGTGAGATGACTCGGGAGACGCCAGACACTGAGGCTTCCCCGAATGCCCAGAGGCTGGGATGTTCCTTTCAGAACTGTGCCGAGCAGTTGGGTCGGAGCTCCTCCCTGTCCGTCTCCCTGACACAGTCTGAGTTCTAGAAGTGGGCACAGGGCCAGCTTTCCATCACACCACCAGACCCTGCTCCGTCTTTCCATGCAGCTCACCTGCCAGGAATGGGTGCGGGCCACAGGCCCTGGAGCATGCATGGCAAACACGTGCTGCCTGGGCGGCGCAGCGCCCCCTGCTGTCGGTGCAGCTGTCGTCATGGAGTGGCTGGCTGCGCAGAAATCCATCCTCTTAGTTTATAGAAACATTCTCAGCATCTCTAAACCAAGTCCGCAGCTCCTGATCAACTCAGGAGCATTCTCCGCTGTACACCGCTGGTACTGCGAGAGTCCAGTTAGTGAGGTAGTGTTGTAGTCAGGGTTTCCAAGGGAAAAAATTTTAATACAGGACATATAATTTATAGGATTATTTTATGATGGTCACCCGAAGAGTCGAATGCAAGGGTGTGGGAGATCTGTCACACACTAGAGACCCAAGGAATCCCGCGGAGGGCCTGGATCCCATGGCGACATCCTGCATGTCCTGCATGTGGACCCCACTGCAGTAGTCACAGTGTCTAGCTGAAGACTCAGAGCCCATGACAACGCCTGCCACCAGTCTTTATCGACAATCTGTGCTAGGAAGGCCTAAAGGTGAGCACTAGAAGCTAGAAAGCCTGCGACTCGCTGGTGGGAGGAAGGATCTGTGCCAGCAGGCTGAGGGGTCTGCAGTGGCGGCAGGAAGTGACGCTCAAGGTAAGGACCAGAGCGCCCGGACAGTACCACGGCCGTCCTCAGCAACCGTGAGGCCCCAAGCTCCTCCGATGAGAACGACAGTCAAATTCACATCAGGAAAGCCAGGGCGCCAAGCTTCTCCAGCATTCTGAGCGGTGCTCCACCTTCCCCGCCAGTTCTTAAGCAGCCGTCCTTGGGTGGGCCTTCCACACCTAGCACCATGCTTGCTGAGCTCGGCTGGGCATTCCAGGTTGCCCGCCAGCTGCCATCCACCACAGATGGTTTAAGTGCACTCAGTTACCCTCAACGCAATCCAAAGTTACCAAATGGAAAATTCTAGAAATAACGAATTAGCGACTTTGAATAACTTTTATCATAGCATGCTATTAAAATTACTCTGTTGTTATTGGTTGCAGTCGTCTCTAGCTTATGATCCAGAACTCGTCCCAGGTGTGCGTGACAGGAGGGCACAGACATTCGGGGCTTGGTTCCCTCTGTGCTGCGGCATTCACCGTGGGCTTTGGATCCTGCTTCCTGGGGATAGAAGGCTGTCCAATCACAGCAGCCAGACCCAGGCTGCCTGCAGGGCCACCCTTGCCGACTCTGGCCTCAGTTTACCCTGGGGCAGCCTTGCTCTGTCACTGCCCCAGGAACTATGCAATGGGAGGTGCCACTGAGGCACACACCATGTCTGGGGCTCCACTGTCTTCTGCGACACAGTGTCCGAGGGTAGCCAGGCTCAGGGCAGCCACTGAAAGGCCAAGCATGGCCTCACCAAGGTGGGCTGGAGCCTGACCTTGTGTCACTGCCCTCTTGAGCCATCCTCCAGTTTTCTCACAGAAATGACACTGGATGGCAGCTGCCCAGGACAGCGTCCCCAGAAGCCAAGGGAGGTGCATCGTGGGCCGGGACAGACTGTTTACGCTCCGCCAAGGTTCCCATGGACTCAAGGAGACACAGTCCCAGAGACCCCGCTCACTCGCCGCCTGAGAACCCTCGGCATAAAACAATAAGTCAGTCATATTTATTGTTTTAAACACTATCCAGAAAAGCATTTCAAAAATTATATGCTAGGAAAGATAAGCTTCTACCCCATGATTTCAGGAACAGCCGTGGGTCAGGCCGCCAGATAAACACTGACAGCACACGCAGATCTGGCGGAGCTTACATGGCTCCAGCCAGAAGAGCTGATTCCAGACCCGAAGGCCTCAACGACATTAGTGGTTTCCCAAGCCTGCTGACACTTTGAGTGGGGAACCGGGTGCCACACGCCCCAGGCCTCCTGAGTCCCCTGGTGCTGATGAGGGCATTTTTTCCTCTTCCTCCCGTTCCCTGCGCTCGGGCAGCATCTCCTGCCTCTTCTCTGCTAGCCAGATCCTCTCTTGAGATCTGACATGAGGTTCACCCCATCCTCCTGCCCCAGGATGTGGTCCTTGGACCACCACTCAGGATGTGTGTGCTGGTGTTCAGGCCCGCACTTCAGGGACAAGGTGTGTGGGTGGGGGGGGCATAGAGGAATTTCTAACAGCAGGCTCCTCTGCAAACAGAGTGTCAAGTTATCTGCCTAAAATCGTGACAAGGGAGTGACGGTGCCAGGAGTGGAGCAGACTGCAGGTTAGGGACAGGAAGAAGGCGTGTGGGGCAGGGCAGGCTGGCCCTGGGTCAGTGCCTGCAGGGGGGAGTGCAGGGCAGGGGTCTGACACGACAGAACCGAGGGGACGTCACTCTGCTGCAAAGCGTGTGCCCACTGGAGAAGTGCCTACTCCCATCCCAACGATTAGCACAGCTGGGACAGTGCTTTTCTTTCCTACCAGCCCAGGGCTTGCAAAGTTTGGTCTGTGGTCCAGTGGTATAAATGAAGGAAGCAGGAGTAACACAAATCACAATTCCCGGTTTTTTACCTACTTCTTAGGAGAAAAAAGCTGGTGAGAGATAAATCTCCAGTAAGATTCAGAATCTATCCTGTATCTCCAATAACAATATTTCTAACCTCTGAAATTGTGCTTGATGAGCCTCAAGACACAAAATGACGCAGAATCTCCCCAAATCACCCTTGGAGGATGAGTTTTCTCTGAGAGGGTGGCAAAGTGCGCATCGGGGTGAAGACAGGAAATCTGGACCATTCACCCCGTCTGACCAGATGGACGCAGACTGCGGAGTGAGGCCGGCCCCAGCAACGGGCCTAGGTGTGTGCAGACTGCACGTGGCTGGGTCCAGATGGAGATCAAATGGCCACAGATGCACTCCAGGGTCCTGGGCCCGGGGCGAGAGCTGGCCTGTGGCGGGAGGAGAGCTTGTAGGCTAGGCCTCACACAGAGGGTGAGAAAGTGCACGTCAGTGTGTCAGCCTCTCTTTCGGCTTTTCCAACTGTAGAGGAGCACGCTTGCGGCTGAGAGGTAGAGCTCAGCACTCCCGCGTTGCCTCTGTGCCACTTCCGCCCATCCGGAGTGCTGTCAGTGGCTCAGGTCATTTGCCCTCTGGACCAGCCATGGGGGCACCACGGTCATCTGTGCCATATAGGTGAGGACCAGATGACTGGGCCAGGGATCCAAACCCATCAAGTGTCTAGACCCGGACTCTGATCCGAGAGCCCAGCTCCAAAGCTTGGGCCAGCAATGTCTGCGGCTGTTCAGTGGCTGCACTAGCTTCGTGGTTGGTTGTGCACACGTGGGAAAGTGTGAATGCTCTTAGCCGAGCTACTAGAGGTGGCAGAAGGGGAAGTGGGGCAGCGCGGCCACGGCTGGCGCTTCTCTTCCTTCGTACCTGCAGGAGCAGAACTGGGAAAAGAGCTCGTATCAGGCTGCACTTCATCAAGACACACCCAACGCCACAGCAAGGAAACATACATTCATAATGACTTACGTGTTTGTAACAACTTTACAATAATTTGCCTTACTTTAATATTTAATAAGTTAAGCCTCAGTGCTTTAGTGTTTTAGCAGGTGCTTGCTACTGTGAAACGCCTGGTGAAGCAACACCTTAGCGACAGCCAGGGCTCTGCCGTGAGCTCTCCTCCGGCCGACCCTCGAGGGCCACAGTCTGTTATCTCGGCAGAGTGCGGCACAGACAGTGAGAGCCGCGTCTTGCTTCTGGGTGGCCGGGCAGTGGTGTGAATGAAATGATGGCAGCGCTGGAAGAAACAGAGAGATAAACTGCGCTCCTGAGTCGCAAGGGTGTTTTTAGCACACGAGGGCGTATCTCGAAGGATCCACCTAGTTTCTCAGACAACCGGGCAGTTCTCCTGAGCCATTTGCCCCTCAGACATCTGTCTAGCACAGCGACTTGAGAGCGTGTCTGGAGGCATCGTCTCTGGTACCCCAGTGTGCTCCCCACCCTCTCCGTGAGACCCACGCTGACACCCAGCAGCCGGGCGACAGAGCTGCAGCTCTGACATTGGCCCTCCATGGCGCCTCCGCAGCTGGGAATCCAGCGGCTGCTCCTCCCCACCCAAGCCAGCGGCTCAGGTTCAGAATCGAGCAGAAGCTCTGGGGCAGGAGGGCGCCCACCCTGGAGGTGGGAGGCGAACGCTAGCGACCCTGCGTCTTTGCACTGCCTTCTTTTTTTTTTTTTTTTTAACATAAATAACTAAAGTTTAACTGCTGGGTGATCGAGGGCAAGCTAAAGCACGACCTGTTTAACAAAACTGTCATCTTTTCCTGATGGCTCTTAGGACCTGGAGATCCCCCACCATCGCTCTGCGCCTTGGCAAATGCAGAGCGCCCTGAGCTGCAGCAGGAGTGCCACAGAGCCCTGCCGGCCTCTGTCTGGTCTGTGGAGACACCCCAGGCTTGGCCCTCTGTGCATGGGTGGACCGATGCCAGCACACACTCTGCAGCAGGGGGTGCTGAAAAGAGAGGGTGAATCACACAGCACGCACAGTCTACTGCTCTGTATCCCCCTGGCTCCTGGGCTTCTCTGGACGTCAACGCATATCAGACACAGAAAGTTCCCAGGTGCTGGATTAGTTCTGACTCTGTTCTGGGGGACCTGAAGGCCCAAAGCAGGCTTGTTGCACACTGTGTGCTTTGGCAGTGGGCTTCTCCCTCCACTTGGAGGGGGAGGCCAGAGCTCCATGGGAATCCAGCTTCTCCTGGCCCGAGCGAGAGAGAGGAGTAAATAACCAGCCGTGACTGGTGCTGGCTTTGAACGCTCAGCAATTATTAAATGCACTCAGGCTTTCATTAAATTAAGAGAATCCAGGACTCCCAGGGGGGCCCGGGCCATTTATGGTGCTGAAGTGCTGGAGAGCGAAGCCTGGGTTTCGTACCAAGGTTTATGATCATGATTGAGAGCGCGTGTCAGAGCAGAGACACAGAGACCAAGGCTCGGAACGCACACTGCGCAGAGCCTGTGTGTCCAGCTCAGGGCGCTCCGAGGCTCTGTGAAAGTAATGATTAAAATGAAACCCAGTGGGAATTGTGGGGCGCAGACCCTTGCTGAGCATAGCAAGCAGATCGTAGCCTGCGGAAGTCCATCCGTGTGGGCTGGGAACTCCCTGCCCTGACCCAGCCCAAGTGGTCACGGAGCCGATTAACCTCAGGGCCCTCTGGCAGGACAGCTGACCTGCATGGGGGTAGCCGGGGACCGCTGTCCCCCAGCAAGCCACAATGGTCCAGGTGGCCCATGGCATGGCAGCTGTAGCTGGCTAGTGGCATCAGACTTTGCTTCTAGAATCGGCTTAGTAACAGGACTTTGGAGCTTTTAGAACTATTGAAACATGCCGAGCTCAGGACTATGTGGGAAATTCTACATTGTCAAATGATAAGCTCTGTCCCTTCAGTATTGCACTCTGCTGCCTCTAAGTATTATTCTTCCTTTCCCAGCCATAAAGCTATCTATGTCTGATTATAAAATAAATACAAGGCACTTTGTTTCCAGCAGTTGGTCTGCCTCCAGATCACTGCATCTTATCAGCACCTCGCAAACCTTCTGGCGTGCAAAGCAGTGGTACTCTCATTAGTGGCTCTTTGAGGGCCACAAGCTGCATGAGGCGGTGACTCCACCTGCTTAGGGCTGCTGTGGCCAGGTCTGCAGGGCCTCCAGAGCCCCGTGCAGCCATGGGTGGACTTCTCAGAGGTGGCTGGTCTCGAGTGTGTGAAGCTGGAGTTGATTCATAGAGCAGTGCTAGCTCAGGGGCACAAGGATTAAGGTGTGAGTGCTGCCGACCCCACGGAGCACGAGGTACAGGAGATGGCTCTGTGACACACGAGAGACAGAAAGAGCTGTGGTCGTCCCTTGTTGCTTGCTGCCTTCTGCCTGCCACGAGCTGATTCTCCTCTGTGATGTCCCTGTGCTACGCCAATAGGAGCTGCTCTGCTCTTCCCAGGAGGGCTGTGTGGCCCGATGCTTCCATGGCAGTGCCGAGGGTCTGCTCTCTCCCATCTTCACCTGAGTTTCCCGCCACCTCTGTTCCTGACTGCGCCCACCTGACAGGTGCGCTCTGAGAGCAGCTCGCAGTGCTATCGGCACTTCTCAGTGGGCCATGACACTGCACCCCTTGCACTCGTGTTCATCCCTGCATGGAGGCAGCCCTCAAAAGACTTCTTCTACAGGGGTTTAAATGATAGCTCATGCCATTCAGATTGATTATACTTTTTTTTTTTTGTGGAACCGGCAATTGAACTCAGGTCCTTGTGCTTGCCAAGGAAGTGGTTATTCTACTGAGCTATTTCCCCAGCCCCATCATGCCGTTCAGATTGAAACATAACTTTCACTGCGTTAATGAAACGCTAGCCACTAGGAACAAGTTTGGTGCTTGTCATCTCACTGGAACTTGAGGATTTGTAGCAGAGCTGGTCATGGTGTCTAGCACGTATCTGTGGAAAAATTTGAATTCCCAACAATCACTGTGCAGATGGATGCTTACAAGCTACCTTACATTTATTTACTTCTTGCTTTCTATTCCTAACTATTCCATTATTCCTAACTAATTTCAGGGAGCAGGCAGTTCAGTCTGCTTACGTGCTAAGAATTCCCCATCTGCTGTCTCCATTCTGAGACGTTATTCTCAACTCAGCAAGCATGAAGCGACACCTTCCATGCACTGAGAAAGCGAGATGCAGAGCCAAACAAGCTCATAAAACTTCAGCCCCCAAAGAGTTAACTGTAAGCAAAGTCTGCAGGACAGACACGGCACTTGTTTCGTGGAATGTTCCCTACGTTACATTTTGTTGCTCTCTCTCTCTTGCAAGTTTAAGTTTAGGTCATGAGTATTAGTATAATTTGTGACTAGCTGGAAAACTCCATCTCCATGTCCTCAGTGCTATCGCACCCATCTTGTGACATCATTCTGTTTTCTCTCCACCTACTCGGCCTCCGCAGGACCCTTAGAGAGGAGAAAATGAGGCAGGACCCACTCTGATGTGGACTGCGTCCCCTGCCCCTGTCACATGCATGGCACTGGGCATGTGCGGTGCCTTCTCAGTTTGTCCTGCCCAAAGTTTGTCTGGGTACCGGAAGGTCAAACCCTTCTCCCAAAGCCTTCCAGAGTAGCCGAGGAGATGCTACGCCTGAAGTGAATGCATTTTTTAAAAAAAGAACAACATACCCATAATTTCAGCACTCAGAAGGCTGAGGCAGAAGGATTGCTGACAATTTAAGGCCAACCTGGACTACAAAGTAAGACCTGTTAAAAAAATAAACAGACAAAATAAAATAGGAATAAACACTTAATTTTTTAACTGAGCTGTTGGAAAAGCACCTTTCACCATGAGGAGGTACTACTCACCTATAGTGCAATGTGAACTATGGAGTTCCCTGAACTGCTGTGTGTGCAGATGTGCATGTGTATGTATGTGCATGCATGAGTGTGTGCACGTGTGTGGGCACATCTGTGATGTCCTTTCCCACAACTCAAGTTGACCACACACCATCTATTTCTTCCAGGAGTTCACCTGCTGTACTGTTTTTAATGCTATTATTCATCCATTTATTTATGTTTGAGACAGAGGAAATGATGCAAAACTGCTATGCAGGTCAGGATGAACTTAAGCTAACTTTGTAAAACTGCTGGTCTCAAATTTTCAGTGAACCTCCTGCCTCAGCCTCCCAAGTGCTGGGATTACAGGCGGCTTGTGCCACCATTCCCAGCCTGCACTGTTCTTATTATGGTAGGAAATTGGAAACAGGACAACAAAAAAAGAAAATTAGAGTGAAACATGCTATTTCTGATTCATCATGAGGCAAGAAAGAACAACTCCAGTTGGTGAGACAGTGAGAGATCAGTGAGGAGAGAATTCCGTTACTCCAGTTTTAGGCTATAAACACTGAGAATATGGATTAAATTTAAAAAACAGTTATTTTCCTGATGTTCCTTTTCACAGGTATTTTGAGAATATTTGTTTGATATTTTGGTAAATTCTCTTTAGTGAATTCTTTTGACTTTATACTCATAAAAGATATTCAAGGTCATATTTAGATACAAGAATTCCCATATCTCCAAAGTTTATTTATATTTTCAAGCCAGATCTGCATTTAAAGCAAATATTTTGTGAAATCCAATAGCAACTTGATTTTGTTTTGGTTTTATCAACTTTTCGTGTGGAAATCTTGTCACAGCCTTGCGAAGGTCTAAATAAAATGGGGAGATTGGTTTCCATGTTCCCAGCATGCATTACCTCCGCAAAGAACTGTGGTTGGAAAGTACTGGCCGGGTTTGGTTTTATTGCTGTATATCCCATCACCAGCCAGATCTTTTCTATTCTTAGATAGGAAGAGAAAAAATTCCCAAGCTCTTTTTGGTCTATTTGTTATCTTTTTTAATGGTGCATGACTTTAATGAGATAAGATCAACAACATAAATATCTCCAGCATCTGAATTTCTTACAGTAAAGCACATAATAGAATTCTGAAGATGGCCCCAAGTCACCATCTTCCTCCCAAAATGCTAATCCAGTGACACAAACTGCTGACCTGGGAGCCTGACTATGCTACAGAGCAGGCCTTTGTCTGCTGCCTTGGAGTGGGTAGGGGCCTTGGGCCATGCAGGGTTTAGTCATGAATGTTAATTCAAAGGCATGAACTTGAACAAGGCACTTGCTACCTTTTCATTTAATAAAATTCATTTATTAAAATTTCACTTAATAAAAATTTGACATGATTTAAATTTGAAAAATAAAATTAACTCCGATGTGAAGTTACACTGCTGTCCACAAGCTGAGGGTGTTTATTTTCCTACCAACTTGCCTGAGAACCACGGTGTGGCTCAATAAACTGAGAGGGTCCTTTGGTTTCTTTCTTTCTTTTTCTTTTTTTTCTCCTGCTTAAACAAAATCACATTCATGTTTATAAGTGATTTCTTGTTTTTGCTGTACTATTTTTAATGTTCCATTTTTATTATGGTAGGAAAAGGGCACATCTTGGGGGCTTTTTCGAGCTGTATGTTTGTTATTACTTCGGGAGAAAGTTTTGTGCCCTGCTCCTCGGCTGCGTTTTGCTTTCTGAGCCCAGGGAGATTTATGAAAATGTTACACATTCAACCCCTCTGTGTTCTTCTAATGAAACATTCTTTTCTATCTGTGTTCTTCAGTGTTTATCTGAAGTCACATCTCATTATGTAAAAGAGGGATTAGTTGGCTTGTTTTCACAGCGTTGTTTGACACTTAAAGGATTAGAGAAAATTTGATTTATGATCTGTAACGTGAGCCCAAAGTGCAGAAATGAACGCTACTCTGAGATCTCAATTCCATCACTGATATAAGGGCCCAGATGATTTGCCGGGGTAATTCGAAATCCCTCCTCATCAGAAACAATCTAAAACTGTTCTTATTTTATAATTTATAGTTGATGACATCAATATTTAAAAGGTAAATGATATGTGATATCTAACCTGACAAATATGTATCAAATGCCTATTATGTCCTGTTTTCATGATGTTTAAATTATTGGCTTCATGCTTGTGTAGGAGAAAGGGTAGAATTTCTAATTTAAAGAAATCAATAAAATCAAATGTGTTTTCCTTTGGAAGGAAATAAAGGAACAGTATAACCCTAACTCTAAATACATTGATGTTTTCCATTAAAATAAACATAGAAAACTCTGATGCCCCAAAACTGATAGCAAAGGTTGCATATGTTCTTAGATGGCACACTCATGATAGTTTAATGAAATGTGGGCATAGTTCCAGCAGTCAATGATCAAGCCCTTGTGGTGGGGGGCACCTACCTGAGGGGCTGCCAGGCCCTCCCTGTAGCCAACCAGTCGCTGCCCAGGTCTGAGCCTGCAGTGAGATGTGCCTGGCCTTTTCCCTGGTGACACATGAACAGAGTTCTGCTCAAAAGAGGGCTCAGGAGAAGCCAGGGTGGAGTCACCCAGGGTCATGCCATGGTGACTGCACGGCCTTCGCTCCACGCCCTGAGAGGCTTCTCCTAATAGTCTATGATTCTGTGTCTTGGGCCTCTTGGTAGTGAGACACTGTCGCCCCCTGGGAAGAGGAGGGTCTATTTCCTTCTCTTAAAAATGTACCAATAGTCAGTATACTTCAGTCAATAAAAACTTATTATGGTAGTACTCATTTGTATGTATTTATTTTGGGTCAAGTGTCAACCTCCCAAGATGAAAGGTTTGGCCAAAATGAAACCCAGGCTGCTAAGCTGCATGGCCTACATTCCTAATCCTGTTCTTGTTGCTAGAAAGATAAAGACAGACGGCAGGTGACTGAGGGGCTCCCTGGGGCCCAGGGAAAATGAAAAGGCGCGAACACTGCCCCGGCGTGGTCCAAGATGGCAGAGGCACCCAGGCCAGGCAGAGCTGCGATGAGAAGCTCGCTCCAGCAGGCAGAGTGGAGCTGCCAGGAAACACCATCAGGGAGAGTGCCATGGCAGGCTGGGTGGGCACAGAGGAGGACCCACCGCCAGGGAAAGGTGCGCCCATGAGCCTCCCAGGAAAGCATGGTCCTCAAAGCCAGGTGCAGGGCCTAGAAGGGGCCGCTGCACTGAAACAGCAGGGGAGAGTCACGGGGCAGCCTGGGAATTGAAAGGAGAGACAGAAACAAACGCACCTGCTCACAAGGTCACCTGGCAAAAGACCAGGCCAGCGAGGATCGCTGAGCGAGGACCCACAACAGACAGATGGTGGCATCTGGGAGAAATTGCACGAGGAAGCTAGGGGCGTCTGGAGAGACACAGAGGCACAGTGGCTGGGGAACATGAATGACGCCAGTGCAGGTGACAGGTGCGTCCAGGAGGTTGGGCCAGCCCAGGGGTGTGGACAGCGAATGTGGAAAGCCGAGGCCCCCCACAAGCGTGAAGTGCAGCGGGTCTGGTCTGCAGGGACTTCTCGTGGGCAGAGCTGTGGGCCCTGACCCTGGCCTGCCGGCTCCCGCTGGGGAAGCAGCACACTTCCCCAGGAGCCTGGCATGAGCGGAGACAGGCGGTGACTCCTAGTGCCGGCCACCCGGGAGGGCCAGCCTCGGCCTGCAGCTGCCGGCCCGCTGTCAGCCTCTCAGACCTCCAGGTCCCTTTTCCGAGGTCTTTTCTGTCCACCCCACTAAAAGTCAGCTTCTTCCACTCACCTGCATCCTGATGCATCTTGGAGGTGACCACTAGAGAGGACAGCAAGGCCCACCATGGGGTGGACCCTGCCCCAGTCCACCCAGACTTCCCCATTGGATCAGGAAATCTGGATCTGCGGAGACCTGAGCGTATGTGGTCAGAGGGACAGCAGGGGCAGAAGCAGAAGGCATCGCTCCCAGTTGGGAGAGGCCTCAGGGAACCCGCGCTGCAGGCACATCGCCTGGCACTCCCGGCCCTCAGCACGGCGCTGGCTTTGTCTCCGCACCCTGCACTATGACAGCCCGTGCCACAGCTGTGCATCTGAGGCCGAGTCCAGGCAAACGCAGCCTCGCCAGGCTTTGTCACACTGGAGCGCCATGGCCAGTGCCACGTGCGGGCACTCAGGTCGCACCGACAGAGCCACGATGTTGTCACACTGCTAAATACAAGCAAGCGCACCATGCCTGCTTATAATTGTGCCCTAGAGTTTAAGAAATAGTACCTCATAGGGAGTGCGAAGCGTCCTGAGGCTGCCTTCACTGGCACAATTCAGTGGCATGTATGCACCGGCTCCTGTCACTGTGCCCCCCGCTCCACGCTTAATAAAAGCTTATTCTACAATCTTCCTTCCAGTCTTCTCAAAAGCCATGATCGAGTCTGGCATATATGGAAAGCGGAGAGAACTTTCCTGAATTAATAAAACGAAGTCTGTCAGATTCAGGCCAGCTGGGTATTAAGTTCAAACTAGACCAAATACTGGCTGAGCAGAGCTGCAGCATGTGTGGATCAGATTTGGCATAGAATTTGGTTTGTGATGTAATATAAATTGTCAAAGCAATACTGCTTCAAATTCTGTATGGTTTATTTTTAAAATGATATACATCATACAGAAAAATAAAGCCTAAATTAATGTGAAAAAAGCCACTTGGAGCGGCAGTGGGGTGGGAATGGAAGTGGAGTGTTGTTAGGATCTGTTGTGGGAATTCAAATCACCATTGCACTGTTTCAAAAAAAGGAGGGCGGTGAGCCAGAGGGTTAGCTCCATGGCACAAGGGCCTGCTTGGCAAGTGCAAAGTCATGAGTTCAAACCCCTGTCCCGCAAAAAAAAAAAAAAAATAGATCTGCTTGACAAGATGGCTACACCAGTGACAAAATCACTGGCCAATGTCTTGCATGTTAGGTCCTTTGTAACAAGCCAATATCGATTCCAGATCACAGGCGTCATTTCCATGATAAAGATTTTTGTTAAAGCACCCTTTTGACAAAAAAGATAAGAGAAAAAAGAATCCAAAGCCTGGGTGGGAAGATTTTGAGAAATATATTATGAAGGGTCACTCAATTATGTTACCTTTCTCATGAACTTTTGAACTAAAATGGTACAGAGAAAATCTAGTCTGAAATTCAGCATGAACAGCTACTTTTCTGATTACACAAGAATGCTGGACGTGCTCCTTTTTGCCAATTTTAGTTGATGTAAAAATTCCAATTTATCTCCATAGTTTTCTAAAGATTTTTCTACATGTGACAGGAGACAATTTAAGAACCAACTGTAGAGCCCCACTAAAATAATAGAAATTTTCTTGCAGCTGAATGCATTAAGCTTCCGAGTTACAACCCTCTGAGCTCCTTCATCCACAAATGCCCGCTCTCTGCTGGTGTGGTGGCCCCAGGACGGGGCCCCTCCCCTCGTGGAGCTTAGGGTCCCCTGAGCAAAGACAGTTTTAATTCACTCCAATATAGAAAGTCGTTGCTGCTTGTGCTCCAAGACACAGCACCCAGCGCTGAGGGTGCGCTCTCCTCTGAGCCCCGTGATGCCACGAGGTCGGCCTCGGCATTGAGCCCACTCCACGCGGGAGAGATGGAGGGACAGCAGGACTAAGGAGGTGCCCGGCAGACCCTGCTGGTGGGAGCCTGTGCTGGAAGCCCACGAGCCTGCGCTCTTGACCACCACACCGCACACCCGTCTCACGAACACCACCGCACACCTGGTGAACCGGATGCAGGAAAGCGCAGCCTACATAAACGTCCACAGGAGGCCAAGTGTGACTGGCAGGTGCCAGGGGCCAGGTCCCACAAATGCAGGCTCTGAAGCCGCCTCAGGAGTAGCTGAAGGTCAGGAAAGCTAGGGCTGGCGGGCGGGCGGTGGTGCCTTAGGATAAACAGCCTGGCTCAGGGAAGGCAGCAGAGCAGAGGCAGAAGTGGGGCTGTTATCGCTGCGGCTGGCTGAGCACAGGGCCCCAAAGTGTGCGCTGCAATAGGGGAGCTGGACTTCACTCTGGGTACCACATTCCAACGCTGGGTTTGAACTTTGGAGCAGAAGAAAGCAAACTGAACTTTTTT
Source organism: Capromys pilorides (assembly GCA_004027915.1). Classification (NCBI taxonomy): domain Eukaryota; kingdom Metazoa; phylum Chordata; class Mammalia; order Rodentia; family Capromyidae; genus Capromys; species Capromys pilorides. The sequence continues at coordinate 39,262 of PVKN010001063.1, read as the reverse complement.
CTATTGTTTTGAGTCAGAGTCTCAGTCTGTAGCCCAGGCTCACTTCAAACTCAAGGCAACCCACCTGCCTCAGCCTTCCAAGTGCTGGGATTATACGAGTGAACCACCAGGCCCTGCTGGCAGGACAATTTTTAAAAGAACCAAAAGTGGTAAAAGACACAAAGATTTGAACAACCGTAAGGCGCCAGAATCACTGGCGTAAGTCTTAGAAGTTAGCAATGAAGACCATCGCCTTGAAGTGAGGCTGGGCCCAGAAGCTGTGCTCCACTCTGCAAATCGCAGAAAACCATTTCTACTTTGTCCTTGCCCTCAGGACAGGCTCTGGCCGGCACAGCATCAGTGGTGGGGGCAGAGAGAGGGCACCGCCCTGGCTTGTGTGGGAAGCCAGGCAGTCCCCTCAGCGGCTGGGGCTCGGAGCTGCCTAGATGCTCCGCTGAGGGTCGGCACCCCAAAGGTGCCTGGGAAGGGCAGGGTAGGTCCAGAGAGGGTTCCGGGGTACAGGTCCTGCACAGGGACCGGGGGCTCTGAGCGGCTTGAGCAAAGGTGGCCTCCAGTACGGGTCTCAGCTGTGACCCTGCCTCCCCCAAGGCGCTGGTCCCCGGCTGAGCCCAAGAGGTCCCACTCTCAACCTGTGGGTGAACCACACACTCTTCACCAAGGGTAGCACTGGGGCACATCGATCAGGGATGACAGAGCTGACAAGATAGAAAGACGACTGTGATACTGATTTCTATTCGCTCATTGAAAGGAACACTTAGTGCTTATATTGCTTGACCCGTTGGGCATGCCCGTATCTGGTCATCTGAGCAAACACTCTGAAGCTAACAATGTGTGATACAGTAACCATTATTAATTTCCTATCATGTTGTTTTGAAATGCTGTATCATTCTTATTGTTTATTTTTCTCTCCTTAACAAAAAGAAAAGAAGGAAGGAAGGAAGCTGGGAAGCCACCCTAGGAGTCATGCAAGCAGCTCTAGCTCGTAGACGTGGAAAATGGTCACAGTTTCAAGTGCACGTTTGTGCATTTGGAGATTCTCTGAAAGAACTAGAGGCCAAGAAAAACACAGGAACCGGAAAAATAAATCTCACTGCTCAAAACGCTACACGCGTAAGTCTCTGCTAATTGGGAGAACAGTAAATTTGTAAGTAGTGTTCTAATTGGCAAAATGAAGCCCGAGGCCTGACAGATGTAGCCCTGTGGTGCCGTGCTGATAGCAAATCTGTTTTATTTATTAGCGCATGCTGACAGGAAATCAACACGGAGTCTGCATGACCCATGGATGAATCTTATGAACTAACACACGAAAGCACCCCGCACTTGCCTCAGATATAAGAAATGCTTCTTCAGTGTCATCTGTCTTGAGGAGCTCTGCTCCCAGCCACATCCCCTGCTACCATACAATGCGCATTCCATGTTTGGAGACACCCAGTTCTACAAGTCGTCAGAGCAGAGTATTCGGGGGAAACATTCTAACTTAGAATCTGAGAGCACTCCTGGACAGGCCATCTGTGTGCTTGGAGGTAGGTGTCCCGGTCACTGCACACACCCTTCTCCACAGACACCATTGGCTGTGGAGACCCTGTGAAAACCTCAACATAAAGCCAGGCATGGTGGCACATGGCTGTAATCCCAGCATTTGGAGGCTGAGGCAGGAGGATTCTTCCAAGTTCAAAACCAGCCTGGGCTACAAGGTGAGCTCAAGGCCAGGCTGAATTGCTTATCAAGACCCTGTCTCTAACAGATAAAAGAGGAAGGAAGAAGAGGAGGAAGAGAAGGACCAGGAGAAGGAGGAGAAGAAGGAGGAGGAGAATGAAGAGGAGAAGGAGAAGAAGGAGGAGAAGGAAGAGGAGAACAAGAGAAGGAGGAGGAGGAAAAGAAGGAGGAGAAGAAGGAGAAGGTGAAGGAGGAGAAGGAAAAGGAGGAGGAGGAGAGTGAGGAGGAGGAGGAAAAAGAGGAGGAAGAAGAGGAGGAGGAAGAAGAGGAGGAGGAAGAGACCATAATATTATTATTCTGGGGAGAAATTTCCAACCATAACCTTTTCTGAACTGAATTCTGATGTCTCAGAATCAACACGTGACCCAAGCAGCAGGTGAAGTAAATGCGTGCCGTGCGCCAGGCGTTTGGCTGTTGAGGGTCTCTTCCCCGGCAGTCCTGCTGTGTCCAATGCAGACCCCACTCCCACGGAGACCAGACTGCGTGCCATGCTCTCTGGAGCAGGGATGGAAGGACTTGGGCTCCGGAACAGTGCGCCCAGGTGTCAGTCCCGTGGGCCCTGCTGCCTCCACTTGCCAGCGCAGGGCCTTGCCACCTAGGACATCTTTGCCTTAGCATTCAGTGTGCCGAGCTATGTGAGAGAAAGCTGATCAGTCCTGCAGGCAGAAAACATCAGCAGGTAGCAACTCTGGGAACATCGCTGGAGCTCAGTGCACCGTCACTGTGAGTCCCACAGGTAAGGAATTCGCTTTTAGGGATGTCCAGCAGAGCCCCAGTGACCGTGGGTGGCAGTCCACGTTGGCAGCTGCTCGTTTTGGGGTTGCCCTTGGCCCAGAATGTGATCCTGTCACTAAGGCCGACCTTCTCCCGGGGGTGGAGCTCCTGCTCCCTCACTCCCATGCCATGCACTGAGGTCTCTCGGGGCGAGGAGCTTCTCCTCAGCCACCATCTGACTGCAAATGGCTGAGCAGAGCTGGGGAACGAGTCTGCACCTGGGACACAGAGTAGGTAATGGCACAAAGTGGGCCTCACAGTAGCTGTTTGATCACACCAAACCTCCAGCGCTAGTGCAAGCAGTACTCACAGGGTGACCAAAGTTGCCTTCTTATTAATAAAAATATTCTATTATGTGGCATAGTTCTAAAAGATCGTAAGGGAATAGCAATCCTGTGACTTTCACAGCAGGGATCCGTATGCTGTGAATATATGTGAATAACGAGCGGTAAAATGCTCGCGTGAGATAAGCACGCTTGTCCTCGGTGTCACTGGCGGTTGTGAGCCCAGAACAGAACCAGGGAAGAAGCTACAGAGGGGCAAAATGGACTGGAAGCGGACCCTGTGAAGGATGGCTTGGGCAGGAACAAGAGGACCCTGTAAGGCAGGAGGTGCTTTGGGAAGTGGATCTTGCTGCACAGCAGGTGGGAAAAGCGCACGCCCCAAGGCGGCTCTGGGGTCAGAGCCCAAGGTTAGCAAGGGGTGCACCCTAGATCACGCTTCTGTGGTCTTCCTTTGGCGTCCAGAGCGTTGTCCTGTGTCGGCGCTGCAGAGGGTCCACTCCGGCGTCTCTCCAGCGCCCAGCAGCCAGGGCCCTCCCGCGCAAAGCGAGCAGAACGGACGCTTTGACTGGGCAACAGGAAGCTCGGCCCCATGTCGCATCGTTTCCTTTAGGGGACTGAGCTACAGGCCTTTTGCTTCATTTCTTTTCAACTCATTTGTATTTGAGTGCAGCTAGCACGTGACGCATACGCCATAAAAAGACCTGAAACGCCAGGCTCCGGCAGTCCCGGGTGGCCGGCTGCAGCGCAGATGCGCCCTTGCGCGGTCCAGACGCTGGTCGCAAGCGCGGCTAATCAAGGACAGTGAGACGTGCACTGCGTGTACTGTGGCGCGCAGCTAAACTGCACCAGCAGGCAGGGAAGTTGAGCGCAGGCCCGGGCGACCCCGCTGCGGAGGGCGCGGGAGACCACAGAGCCGCTGCGCGTGGGCCGCGCCCGCCAGCCGGGAGCGCTCTGGCGACTCAGGTCGGATCTAAACTCCCCAGCGCTGCGCAGAGCCTCCCCCCAGCACTGCGCGCCTCCTGAGGGAGGAGAAGAAAGGTGCTGGCCGTTGGGGAGGCCTTCGGCCACCCTGCGAAGCCTGCAGCACCGCAGAAAACCCGGCCTAGGTGGGTTTCACCCAGCTGGCGTAGATGCTTTCCCACTTGCAGCGCTACTGCCAGCGCGACACCTTCCGTGCAGTGCGCCGGAGGCCCGCTTCAATGCTCTCGCGCTCTCTCTTTTTCCCTCTCTGTCTCTCTCCTTCTGTCTATCTCTGTCTCTCTGTCTCTCTCTCTTTTTCTCTCCCTCTCTCTCTCTTTCTCTCCCTCTCTGTCTCTTTCTCTGTCTCTGTCTCTCTCTGTCTCTGTCTCACCCTCTCTGTCTCTGTCACTGTCTCTGTCTCTCTCCTTCTGTCTATCTCTGTCTCTCTGTCTCTGCCTCTGTCTCTCTGTCTCTTTCTCTCACTGTCTCTCTCTGTCTCTTTCTTTCTCTCCTTCTGTCTCTATCTCTCTGTCTCAGTCTCTCTGTCTCTCTGTCTCTGTCTCTCTCCCTCTTTGTCTCTCTGTCTCTGTCTCTCTTTGTCTCTCTCTCTCTGTCTGTCTGTCTCTGTCTCTCTGTCTCCCTCTCTCTCTCTCTGTCTCTGTCTCTGTCTCTCTCTGTCTCTGTCTCTCTTTCTCTCCCTCTGTCTCTGTCTCTCCCTTTGTCTCTGTCTGTCTCTCTCTGTCTCTCTCTGTCTGTCTGTCTCTGTCTCTATCTCTCTCTGTCTCTCTCCTTCTGTCTCTCTGTCTCAGTCTCTCTCTGTCTCTCTCTCTCTCTGTCTCTGTCTCTCTCATCGTTCACCCTGAGTTCAACTTGGTTTTTACTTCCGCCTCCCTCAGCGCCAGCAGCAGTTTCTCCAGACAGAGACCCTGGGAGGCCACAGTGCACGACAGTGAGGCTGCCTCAACCCCAGCCTGGTGGAGTCAGCACTGGGTCCTCACGGAGAACATGGCTGCCTCCCACCATCGCATCTGCAGTGACGCAGGACGGAACCAAAGGTGAAAGTCTCCACCTCCTGGACTCATGTCCTCTCAGTTCCGCCCTTCGAGTCCCCTTAAAGATGTCACCCTTATGTCTACATTCCCTCAGAGAGAAGCCTATCCATTTTTACTCTGGCACAACTTTAAAAGATGTCAATTTATTTTTATTCAAGTTAGTGACTTTTAAAAGGTTCAGTCTTCATAAAATTTTAAAATATCATGATTCAGCTGATTAACTTAAATCATGCAAAACCATTCAGAATGGCAGTTCCTTGTAGTTCAACTAACAAAGCCCTGCTCCTAACCTGGACGGACAGAAGCATGGAATCTGTAGCCTGGAGCCTCAAGCAGGGATTGAGAGGGCGATGGCTGTTCGTGCGTGGGACGTGATCACTTTCAAATGACATTCTTTTTAGAATACAGCATCAAGCAGAAGACAGAAAATTACCCCTCTCTGCTCTAAAGTGGAAGTGACCCTGTGTGGTCGATGGGAGAGGACAGGCTGCCCTGCCACAGCACCGTGCTCCTCCCTGGGCCCAGATCGGGAGGGGCCTTTCACGTGGCCACCATGTGGGAGCAGCGTGGACACCATGCGGGATGCTCACCTCTTGTCCACGGACCACATTTTAACTGGATCTATGCATCGATCCCTGTGAATTAGTATGGGAAAATGACTACATAAGGGAAAAGGCACTCCCTCAAAATTAACCAAAACCTCAGCCTGCCCTAGCACCCTGTCACGTCTACCAGATATCACCCTGCCTGCCCTCAAGGCCCTGTCCCCAACGTCCCCAATAGGAAGTCCCTGCCACCGTGTCCACTGGCTGCACCTGTAGTTTGAGGCCTAGGAGGTAAACGCATGGTTCAGTAGCAAGACAAAAACTCTCTCCAGAGGAGGCTACAGGCAATGAGCAGCCCCTGCCTGTGGAGACCTGAGAGCTGCACCACTGACTGGCTCGGCATGGAGTCGGGGTCCTTGCACAGTGGCTTCCCGGGACACTGGGACTGGCCCTGCGCCCACCCTGGTGAGAGCAGAGACATCCGGGGGCACTGGCCTCCTGGCCGCCCCACGCCCTCAGCGCTGTGTGAACACGATCATTGTGTGGCGTTCTGCTTGTGAAGAGCGTGTTCATAGGAGCCGCCCTCCAGCACCCAGCCCACACTTCAGAGCAAGACCAGGGGCCTGGAAGTGTGGCACTGCCTCAGGGGTGGCACCTGGAGAGTGGCTCTAAGCCTGTTCTACGCCGTGTCTCGCTCCCCTGCTCCCAGGCCGTCTCTAGAGCCTCTGTTCATTGCACTTGCACTGACTTCCTCTCACCTCTCCTCCTACAAGCTGAACTCTGGGGGGTCCTGATCTTCCCGTCTGCACAGGCTCCACCTCAGTGCCTGAAGAGCCCATCGTCCTGATGCAGCAGTGAGGACAGCCACGGCCAGGCTGCGGTGCAGTCCACCAAGAGCCAGAGAGCAGGGCAAGATGCCTTGTCATTCCTCTGACTGTCCTCAGTCACAAGCTTCCTCGGGTCTTATTTGTCGAGCGCTTGCCACTGCTCCATGAGCAAGGAGGAAAATGCACAGCCGTTTGGATTTCTGCAGGGGCGTCATGAGAGGGAAGGACATGCGCGTGCTTGGCACAGTGTGTGCCTTGTTGGGTTTGCCCAGTCATTCCAGTGTTTGCTGGGCATCTGGAGGGCGCCATCACACCCGTCATCTCCTGTCCTTCTCCAGAGTAGGACAGCCAGGCTGACCAAGAAGAGCCGCGTTCTTGCAGCTGGGCTGTGCAGAGTGTGGACGGCTCTGTCCGTGGCTGCCCACTTTTCTGGTTCATTTTAGTTTCCGTGGTTCTTCCCGGCCTCGGGACCTACTCAGGGCAGCAGATCCAGACCTTCAGAGCTCGGGCTCTGACGCAAAGCAGCTTTGTCCTCCAGGCCAGAGCGGCCTGGCTTTGCCACCCTGTACCTCACTGCCCAGGCTCTGCAACAGGGAAGGGATGAGGGCTGAGCACCAGGAGCAACAGCAGACCCGCCCCCACTGCCAGCTCCTCCTCGGGTTCCAAAGCGCATCTCCAAGCCTCATCCCAAATGAAAAATGACTGTTTCCAGTGTTATGACTGCATCTAGTTGTCCCCGCAAAGCCTCATGCAGGCATGGAGAGGGGACTTCTAGAGTTTGAGATTAACTCATAATCCACTGGGATTATGGGTCTTAGTACTGCTGGGATTATGGGCGTGGCCTGAGGGGATAGCCTGAGGCAGAGAGCCTGAATATAATATAAGAGAGACAGAGTAACAAATTCTTTCTGTTGCTCTCTGTTGCCCTGGTTGGTTGGTTGCCTCTGTCACCATTTGTTGTTGTCCAGCCACCATAAATTGCTGCCCTCTTCCCTGTTCCACTCAGCCTTGGAGCCGGCCAAGTACTGACTGAAACCTTCAGTAACTGTGAGCTGAAGAGATCTTCCCTTCCTTCATTTTGGGTGTCGGGTATTTGTTCCAGCAACGAGAGAAGAGTAACTGAGACACTGAGGAACTCCCTTTCTAGGTAAGAAAGTGTGCTCCAATCTAAAAATAAAATCTGCCTGGAAATAGGCCCAGGTTTTGCCTTCTTCATATGTGACTATGTAAAAGGGAAATCAAAAAGCAGGATAATAGTAGGAGTTTTTCATGAAGATTTTCTTGGTTTCAGACTTTCTTTTCTGCTCTATAAACTTGCGTGGCTTATAGAGATGAACCTGACAACATAAAATCCAACACACTGCAGTGGACTCATATTTTTCTTACATAGACACTCCAGCCTCTATCAGAGAAGATACTTTAGACACTGGTTTTATTATGAGGTATTATACATACAAGGTATGATCAAAATACGCAATGGATGCTTAAATGTTTAAAACATATCACAGTAAAAGTTATGCTGCATGGATTCCTCTCTAAACACCCTCGCTAGCGTCGAACACACTTATCCCATCATCCCCGGCACTGTCCAAAGCAGCTGTGGAAGTCTCTCTTCTTCAGCACCCTTACAAGGAGCTGTAAGAGTATGGGAAATGCAGGGGCTGGGGAGATGGCTCAACAGCATGGGCACCTGCTTGGCAAGTACGAGGTCCCAAGTTCGATCCCCGATACAAAAAGCCTAGCAAGCACAGCCACCAACAGTCCTTGTCCATCCTGTCTGCCGCTCCTCGATCTTCTCCAAGGTCACAACCACCTGGAAAGGGCAGTGCTTGCAACTGATGCAGGGCTTTGAGTCAGCAACTAAAGCCATGCAAGAAAGAGGGCTTCTGGAGCTGCTCCAGAAGGTAGTGCGGGCCACAGGATAGGGGGGCACAAAGGGAGGGGGGCACCTGAAGCAGATTAATGGCCGTGCACTTTGCATTGCATTCTTTAAAATTTGAGTCTTCACCACATTCCTTGCTCACACCTCCTATCTTACTGTTTACTCATTCAAAACCACGCACCAGTTCTGCTGTGTGCCTAGCTTTGGGATCACTATGACAACTAACTTTATTTATTTATTTTTGCGGGACCGGGGTTCAAACTCAAGGCCTTTCACTTGCCAGACAGGCACTTGTGCCACAGAGCTTTCTCCTCAGCCCCTGACAACTAACTTTAGAGAGTTCTTGTTTCCACCCCTGGTGAAAGCCCAAAGCCACACTCATTCTCCTTTCAATTCCCAGCCCAAGGCAGCCCCCCACTTGCTTTCTAGGTCTGTGAGACTTTGAAATGTTAGGCTCAAAGGTTAAATCAATGGATGAGCTAAAATTGCATGAGATAGAAATATTAGAGTAGACTCGAGTACATAAAAGGGTTTTGATCATTTTTTTTTATTTTACAGAGAATAAAAATACCTCACCTTTTTTATCCATTTCTCAGTTGGTGGACATGTGAGCTGTTTCCAAGATTTAGCTATGATACATTGTGCTGCTTTAAACACGGGGGCACATGTCCCTAGGGACTCGTTGCTGCATTTCCGTGCCGACCAGCACACAGAGACGATCCGAGGAACACTGCAGGCACCACTCGGAGCCTTCATCGGTGTTTGAAACCAAGCTTCGTGGCCTGCTCCCTTGGAATCTCCATTCCAATAAAGCACCCGTGGCTCTGGGGATGGCGGGTCACGGGCCGGGAGTAACCCAAGGCCGCAGGGCCGCAGAGCCTGCCTCTACCCATTTCCTCTGAAAGTCCCAGAAAGGCTCCCCAGAGGGAGCTCGGGGCCTAAGGCAGGCACTCAGCTGTCCCACATCTGGGCTCCTGGCTGTCGGCTCCTGTGCCTCTGGCTACTACGCTACCCCGAGCCAGCGAGTGCTCAGCTTTCCCTGGCTCCGAGAAAATTCTCTTTCTTGCCTTGCGTCTTCAGGAACAGCAGGTTAGGTGCGCACATGTAAGATGGTCTAACTCATATAAACATGAGCTTCAGAGTCTGGTGCGGCAGACACCAACATTCTATAAGGAAGAGAGTTGCTATTAAGTGGAGTGTAAGTACAGGACCAAGCAGCGCCAGCAGCCGCAGGCCTGCGGAGGCCCAGCCGCTGCCGGACTCTGAGCCGCTCCTCGAGTGCCCTCTGCTGGCCAGCTGCGGCGCGCGGCGCTTTCCAGGGCCTTGGGGTTCTGGCGGCCTGTGGGGCGTTTCCTTTCTGCACCTCTCGCAACCCAAGGCCTGGATGCTCCTAGCCCTATTTTAATTTGTGCAGGTTTTCAGAGGTGACTCCGGGCAGCGTCCAGCTGGATTTTCTAGCTGCACCCCCACCGTGTTATCATGCTCTGCCTCAGTTTAGGTCGTGGAGAGCAGATGCACAATCTGGCAGGAGACTGTTGGGAACAGGTGCGCTGAGGAGCACACTGTCGTCTACAGGGGTGCCAGGTCACAGGTCCTGCTCAGGAACAGGAGAGGCCGGGCAGCCGCATGGGTGGTGCTCGACCCTGTCCCGGGCCGTGGAGCTGGCAGAGGGCGGAGCAAGTATGCAGAAGCTCGGGTGAAGACCCACGGAAGGACTCACGGCCAGGAACCTCGACGTCCCCAGGCAGCGCAAGCCGGGACTGAAGGAACAGGACGCCGCCGTGGGCCTCTGGGCGGCAGGGGTGTTTCTGCGGAATAAGACCTCCAACTCTGCGAAGGGCAGGCCTGGCGCCTGGCTCCACAAGGCCCAAGTGGAGCAGAGTCTGTGTCACTACAAGTTTCAGTAATTGTTTCTGGGGCTTCCACAACCGTAGCTCGGACTGTGGTCAGTGTGCAGGACACAGTACGTGGACTGGGCCCCAGCTCCCATCCTCCGTGGACACTGTGGCTCCTGCCTAGCACCCAGGTCCTGCAGCCCACACCCCAGAACTCGCTGCCCCAGCCTCTGCACTTTCACCCTCCGCATTTCCTACTCTCCTGCCAAAGAGCCCACTGGTCCCAAGAGATGAGGGCAGGAAAAGAACAGAAAAGGCGGGCAGAGCTCTGTCCGCACCTTCTCAGAGCCTCCCACGGTAGCAAATCAAGCCTGATTTCTACATCAGCCAAGTACTCTGCCATGTTTCCAGGTTCTGGGAGAGGGACCAACAGAGTGGGCTCTGAGGCGTTCCCTGCCGGGCTCGGGTCGGGTCGGGGCCTCGCTGTTCCTGTGCGCAGGGTATTGACTTCTGCTGCTGCAGCTGGCACCAGAGCTGGGGAGCAGGTGGTGCTCTGCCTAGCCTGTGGGGTCAGCAGGTGGCGAGAGTCTGAGGAGCCACACCAGGGACAGGATCGCACTTCGTAGCTCAGGGTAGCCTTGAACTCATGTGGATCCTCCTACCTCCGCCTCCAAGCCTGGCTTGGATAGGACAGTGCTAACAGCTGAACACATGAAATTGCCCTGGACCAAGAGAGACATCTGTGGAAGAGCAGAGATGAGCAAGTGGGCCTGAGGGTGGCAGAGGGGCAGGCAGGAGCAGGAGGAGGCCACCGCTGGGGGCCCAGGTGCCTAAGCCTTGGCTCCAGGGCCTGCCACAGCCTCCAGGGCTCCCAGGGTCACCAGTGCCTCCGTTACCTTTCTCTCGTTGCTGGGACAAAATACATGACACCCAAAATTAAGGAAGGAAAGGCTTATTTAGCTCACAGTTCCTGGAGGTTTCAGTAATCAGCCGGCTATGGGTCAGGGTGGCATGGTGAGGGGCAGCAGCTTAAGGCAGCATGGGACAGTAAGAGCAGCAGGGGCAAAATGGGGCGAGCCTGTCCTCCTCGCTCGTAGCCCAAGCACGCCAGCACTGCAACCTCACCTGCTCCCTGTGCTCCTCTTGCACAGGCTTAGGAGGTTTGCAAATGACTGACCTGGCCCCTGCTTAGTTAAAATCCTGAATTTCTCAAAGAGGCACAGTGTGTCAAGCACTGCGCCCAGGCAGTGACAGAGGACAGCACTGCACTGAGGACCTGAATAACCAGGGGCTCGAGCCCAGCTCCACTCGCCCACTTTGCTGCCCTCCTGAAATTGCCTTCTGGAAAGCTGCCTGGTGCCCTGCCGGGGAAAGGAGCTCCTGACAGAAAGCTTGGAGCTGCTCACCGGGCCGCACAGTATGCGGCTTCTGGCCACTCTGGACATCAGCATGAGCAAGAAAGGAAAGCATTTCAGATCAATGCAGGACATCCAGCTAGCTAAAGACACACAGGAAAAGCAAGTTATAGATTTCGAGACAGCTGGGAGAAAGGTCTTGGACCATCCTTACCTCCAAGAAATGGAAGACCAGGATACAGACATCTCACGCTGCAGGACACCCACTAGCGTGCAGGTGCGTGAAACGCCAGAGGGTCCCGTGTGCATGGCGTTATGTCACTTGAAAAGCTGGCTATGTCCTTGAGACACACTCTAGAAAGTATGCGGTTGACAAGATGATGGCACACATAAGATTGTAAAGAGCGTGGGTGTCGTGTTGTATTCTTATCACAAACACAGGGGGAGGTGCAAGGAGGAGGGGAGGAGGGAGCAGCGAGGAAGAGCACGGAGACCTCTGCGTGGATCGCTCCCTGCCGTTGTGGGGAGGCGGCCCCGCGGGGGTGCGCACATCCTAACCCACCACATCGTGTATGCTAAACGTGTCTGGTGTTTGCCTACTCGGAGTTCCACAGAGGCACAAAAACGGAACCAAAGAACTGTGCTGGACAGAGCCGGTGCCCCCTACCTGGACGCTATTCCACCAGGACTGCTCGCCCAAACTTCCCGTTCATCAGAACCACTGGTTTGGGGTGTGGGCCTCAGTTAGAACTCTGAATGCACTTCTCAGAGAACCCTAGGGAGTAGTCCGGACCAAGGCCCCTGGGTTCGGCTACACACCCCAGGACGGTGGGGTTTTCCTTATTCCACCCTGAGTCCCAGAGTTGAGATCAGGGCTTCCACAGAATGTGCTCTGAATGCTGGCTTGGTGGGAGTGGAGCAGCTACAGGAGGGGCTGTACCCAGTGGAGTGCGTGCATGTGTGCGTGTGTGTGCATGTGTGTATGTGTGTGTGTGTGTTCACACTCCCATGTCACAGCTTGCAAGCGCACTGTCCATCCCTCTCTATCCTGCAATCCCACACAGCACAGCAGCTTAGACAGCAGCTCCTGATCTAAGCACAGCGCAGATTCTGCAGACAGAGACCTCGGGCCTCCCCTGTGCACTGCAAAGTGCATGCGTGCCAGCTTGGCATTCCCTCTGCACCCGCAGGTTTTTAGCTCTGGTGGCTCCTTTGGCCGGGAGCACAGAGCCACCGTGCCGACACCACGAGGCCGTTCTTCCTCTGGCCTCCTCCTTCTCTCCCACAAGCACAGCACCTGCGTGCGCCTTCCCCACACTTGCAGATACGGTGGCAAACCCTGGACACATCACACCGAGCCGCCAGCACCTCGACTCCTGCCTGGCACCACTTCTCCCACACTGGTGTTTTCTCCGTAAAGGTCAGGGCCACGTTTCGGTGCCTGGGAGCAGCAGGCAGCCCTTTAGCACTCCTATCAGGGGCCACTTTAAACAGTGAAGTCTTAGGAAGCACAGAGCGCGGATTTACACTTTCCTTGGAGAGGACCCCACTTCCAGTGGGCGCGAGCACAGCACAGCTGGGCCCCCCTTCTCTGGCCACACGCAGCTCACAGCACAGGGGCACTGCGGGTGCATGTCTGGGGATTCCTGGTAAACGTCAGCCGGTTGGCAGGTTCCCAACTACCGGGTCCTCCAATGCTGGGAAGCGAGTGTGGGCCTCTCAGGGCCCCACTGCAGTCTCCTCAGAGCCTCAACCCCAGTGCACCCATGCTCCCCCACTCCCCTCGATGTCTTTTCCCTCTTGCTTCATTGACTTGACATTTCCCAGAGACATCACCATTCCAGAAACTAAGGGGTCAGAAGAGAAAAGCCCTAGACTCCATGCATACCAGGGTTACACAATCTCCAGGGTTCTAAGCTCCCTGCATGGGCAGCACCCTGGCGACGGACCCTGCCAAACCACAGGCATCTTCAAGAACAGACAAGCAGGATAGTGACATCACATGACAAGTGCAAGCCACCAGCCGCTAGCCACCAGCCCAGGTCCCGCTGGTGGCCTCTCAGAGCGCATGCTCAAACACAACCACCTCCCCCGAGAGTTGGAATAATAGAGTTTAGCTTGGCCTTTTCTTTGTGCAATGAACTGTAGGCTGGAGCTACACAGGAGATGCATGGTAACAATCAGTTGTAAAATTGATTTCAAACTTTGTGGGACAGCAGCATCGGGAAGAGCCTGCTCTGGACGATGGCATTCTCACCGTCTCAGGACATGGGATGCTTCACCAACCGGGCCACGTATGCTGCTTATGGATGAGAGATACGTGGGTGCATGTGGCTGCAGACACACTGCACGGATGTGTTTGTGTGCGCTCAAGGGTGAGTAGACACGTACACTTGCACTTTTAGGGTGACTATAATTCCCTGCTGTGTGAGTTATTTGACAAGTTGAAGAAAACCAAACACTGAAAACACAGAGTCTGTGGAACACATGTGTTTGTCTTTACGGATCTAAGAAAAATTGCAAACCGTGCGCGCGACGTTTGCTTTCTTCCGCCAGCTATCTGGAGCGTGTGCTTTCCTCATTAAATCCTTAATATCTATAGTTTCTATTCTGGTATCTGCTGCCAGGAAATGAAACTAATTACCTTTGTGTCCAATAAAGAAAGTTTAGAAAACCAGATGTTAACTTAGGAATTAATCTCAGCACAGAGTGTGTGTATAGAAATGCGGGTTTTCCAAGGTTTGCATCCACTTCCTACCCAAATAAAATAATCCAGTGTTGTCCTCAGTGAGTGTGCAATTTGCTTTGGGGGCATTGAGAAGAACATATTAGTCATCCTACTTTGAGGCAGCCTAGCCAAATACCTGTATTTCAAAAGTCCTTGGATGTCCCAGAGGCCTACTGCCTGGTTTCCCTTTACCTCAAATTAGCCTCCATCGGTAGTGGGCAGGATAGAAGCATCTGCCATCAGGGAGTCTCGTGTCAGCCCAGCTGTCTACAAGAGGTTTCCAGTCACCTAAGGTCATCAGTACCTAGAAAGATAGGAGTGTGGTCTCTGTGGGACCAAAACACCAAGGATGGAGGGAAGTGGCCAAGCTCTGCTCGCCCTCCTGAGGAAGGCGCAGGCCACCACAACTCACAGGTGCTTGAGCAATGAGTCCCCAAAGCCTCGTCACAGCAACAGCTCAGCTGGAGCCCAGTCTGCAGACACACTGTCCAGTGGCATCGTCCACAGGCAAGGGCTTCAGAAGTCAAGCTCTGCATTGGCAAGGCTCCCTGAGCAGGCAGCATGGGAGACCCCATTTGTCCACTACTGGGGTGCCCTTGCCTCCACAACCAGACATTTTGTCATTCCGGGACAAGGAACGCAGAGGGAGCCATGCGCCCTACGGGGTAGAGGTCCGAGGGGCAACCACAGAGGAAACGAAAGGACCACTGGAAAGAGACACTGGAAATGTTCAAAAATTAGACAACAGGAGCCCTGACCCCTGGAGAGTAAAACCAAAGCTAGTTTCCTGAAAGAAGCAGTAAAAGAATAACATCAACAGCAGTAGCCAAGAGAAAGCGATACTCGGGAACGCAGGGGCTGGAAGGGGTCGTGGTCCTGAATCTGCTCGTGCTAGAAGAATAACTGTGTAGTTGCCCGCAGGGCTCCCTGGGCAGCACCCTCTGCCCCAAGGCCAGCCCTGAGCTCCAATACTCACAGCGGTGGCTGCCAAAGCCCGCTGCAGTGGGCAAGCACCCTCCGTCCTGGGGGCTGTCGGGCCCAGGGGGAGACTGAGACAGAACGTGGGAAGGGTCCCCAGGCTCCTGCCAGGGAACTGCTTCCCAAGAAGACAGAGGCTGGGACAGGGTGCCAAGGGTGCAGAGAGGTAGGTGACGATGGAGCGAGGGTGCTGGGACCCCGTAAGGGCAGTGGTCAGAGCAGAGCACTCGTGGCCGA
This sequence comes from Capromys pilorides, assembly GCA_004027915.1. Lineage (NCBI taxonomy): Eukaryota > Metazoa > Chordata > Mammalia > Rodentia > Capromyidae > Capromys > Capromys pilorides. Next base: position 24,089 of record PVKN010001063.1, on the reverse strand, counting down.
GGAGAACCGTGACTGGCTGGAGAAGCTTTGGAACCCTACAGCTCAGCACATCTCAGAGAGCTCAGCCCCTCACCGTGGTGGCAGGGCAAGCACCACGAGGGAGCAGCCCTGGAGACAGGCTGTGAGCGCCACAGGGCTGGGGCAGAGCACACACACACACACACACGCGCACACACACACACACACACACACACACACACAGCATCAGAGAGCTCTACAAGCCAGCAGACAGCGGTGGCCAAGACAGACAGACAGACAGACACACACACGCTAAGCATTTAATGCCTGCTAAGACCTGGCCTAGGCTCTGGCAGGACAGACAACTTCCCACCCACCCACCAGAGGCTTCTGCTCCACAGCACAACCCTTTGAGGCCCCCTCACTGTCGCAGAGGAGTCAGTGACAGGAAGCCTCTGGCTGTTTTGTGTGAGCCAATAATAAATGAGGAATGAAAGGGTGGTGACAGTGGCAAAGAGAACCCAAACCCTTGATGTCCCCTTCTGTCCAACCGGGTACACAGTGCTGTCTTACCTCACAGCGTGTGTGGCCACCTGGTTTGTATATGAAGTAAGGAGGCTTGAGGCACCCACCAGGCGTGGCCACAGGAGCGGCTGCTGGGGGACTTCCTAGGGCAAAGCCCCTGGAGAGAGAAGCAGCTGGGCTCGCCACCCTGGGTCACCAGAGCACCCACCAGTGTCCTGGGAAGGGCGCAGTGAGAACAGCTGCATGCTGTGCTGTCCGCTGCAGAGCGGAAGGGTTGTGCCCCGTGTGTTCCAGCCTGAGGCAGGGCCTGAGCTGGTGCAGTCAGAAGGAAGCTCTGCAGCAACAGCCCTGCTGGAGAAGCCAGCATCTCCTCTCCTCCCGTGTCTCCCCAGCCCCTGGATGGGCACCTCCAGATTCCTGAGTTGGGACAGGGTCTCCTTCTCTGAACCTGCCTGGCACTGTAGGGACAGAGCAGTGGGGGAGGGGGGGCCAGGAAGGGTGGGGAGGGAGTGGCCCAGCCCAGTGTTGGCTTCCTCAGGGCCAAGGCAGTGCCAGGGCCCAGAGGTGAGACCGGAAGGTTGTGATCCCCGACCCGGGGCACGCCGGTGGGAGTGCCGGCGGGGGTCCAGCATGTGCAGTGCCCGGCTCTGGGCACTGTGAACATGGAAAGCTGCAGCTTCTGTGGCGGAATCACAGGCTCTGCGGCAAGGGGACCAGTGCAGCCCTGCCCCTTGGGGGTGGGGGTCGAACGGCAGCCCAGAGAAGCACTGGGAGGGGCCCGGCGCAGGGCCTGTGTCTGACCCGGGACCTGCAGTCAGGACGAAGGTGCTGAAGAAGCATGCCTCTGTACTGCAGGGCACCTGCCTGGCCTGCGCTGGCCACACTGAAGGGCTTGGCGCCTGCACAGGGAAGGCCCTGTCCCGAGCGAGACCCAGCCCACACCACAGCGGAGAGCACAGGGATCTGAAAGCCCAGCCTGGTGAGCCCCTGCCCTGCACCTTGACTCCCACAAGGTGACACGGATCACAGAGCCCAGAGCTAGATCCTGGGCCTGCCTGCAGGAGCCCTGGGGAGCTTCCGGGAACTGCACAGGTGAGAGCTCCGGGGTGGACGGCTCCCTGAGAGAGTGCTCTACCTCACATGCACAGGAAAGCCAGGCACGTCGCAGGTCTGCAACTTAACAGGTCGGTTATCAAACAGGGATCACACACAAGCTGCTCCCCTTGGGTAGTGTGCACCCAGAGCTCACCCACCCACGGCCATTTTTAATGCACAAATGAAAAGAGCCACTGCTTCTCCCCAGCAGCCCTGTAAGGAAGCATCATTGATCATACTGCAACCCAGCTGCAGTCCCAGTGAGAAACACACACACACACACACACACACACACACACACCCCTCAGGAAGGGGCAGAAGGGTGCAAGCAGGGCTCGTGCAGCCTTTGCGGCCCCGAGGACCTGGCGCTGCGTCTGGCTGGCGGTTCTTCCAGGGCCAGCGACTGCCACACCACTATGCCACAAGTCTGGCATTTACATTCTCAGAGGAGAATCCTTAAAACTGCAGATTCCTCCTTGTCTTAATCCCACGAAGCACCGAATTTTATGAACTGCCAACATCATTGTAGTTGTTTTGCCCAAATCATAACTCTTCCTGGATGCTGGCTGGCAAGACAGCTTTTGTTTCCACAGACGCTTAATTAAGCAAGTGTGTCACTAGAGGGACGCGTGACAGCTAAAAATTGCCTCTGTGATAGGTTTAGATGCTCAGACACTGCAACTGTAAAGCGGTCATGCAATACGCCATCAGGGCGACCCTGGCCGCGGCGCATCTTCTGTATTTCTCACTCAGAAGTAGCATAATTAAGGAAATGCCGGAGACTACTGCGCTCAGCAGCCTAGGAACGCAAGCACTTAGAGGAGCTTGACTCCAGCGCTCCTCACAGTTCATCCTCTCACCCCAGGAGCGCGTAGGGAGCTGGTGATTCAGAATAAAATGTCCGTTACAATGGATCTGGAATTTCCGGTGCAGAGAAGCTTCCAGCGAGGGTGCCTGCTATCGCATCGCGCCTGCGCACATTTTATGATGTACTTGTGCTCGCCAACTCGCCTAGGAGACCCGCGCTCTCTGCAGGTCGGCTTCTGCTCGGGTCTTCTCACCCACCCCGTGCACTCTCTGCCCCTGCCTCTGCCTCTCCCTTCAATTCTAAAATTAGTGTCATTACTGCATTTAATAAGACAAGGACCGGGCTTCAGAGGCGTTAGCCCTTGACCTGTCGACGCAGCATGGGACAGCAGCAGTGCTGGGAACCAGGTCAGCCAAACCCAAAGCCCACCTGCCTAGCTGGCGCAGGACTTGCAGACGGAGGCTGGTTTCACAGGTGCTGGGTGAGTCGCAGGCCCACACGGGGACTGCTGCAGGGGGACAGAGGCCCCGGGGCTGGTGGGCGCTGTCCTGTCTCCTCCTCCACAGCAAGAGCAGAGCACAAGGAGGAGGGCTGCGCCACCGGAGTGGGCACACAGCTCACAGAGCAGCTCCCCGCGCAACCCGACCCCGCCATCCCAGGCTGGGACCTGGGTGTGCTCAGCAAGGGACAGGAGGCAGTGGTGAGGGTACCGGGGCCTCCCCTGGGTGAGCCAACTTCACCCCTCCTGGGCGGGGCACCCAGGGCTCTGGGGGTCCCCATGAAGTGGAGGCCTTGCCATTGCCAGCCTGTGGGGGAGGCAGCAGGCAGGGTAGGAGGAGGAGAAACAGCAGGAGAGACTGGTGGATGCCCCCTTCGTGGGCAGCATCGTCTTTTTGCCTTACTCTGCTCCTTGCAGGAAGGAGGAGTGGCCAAGGGGGCGGGGCTGTGGGAGCGCGCGAGCGCCTGGGGGCCGGCGGGGGCCCTGGCTGCTGGCCCATGGGCCTCTCTCTGACTCCAGGCTGCTTCTGTCCAACGCGACAGCCCCTCAGCCATCTCCCCTGTCTGCACCTGCACCGCACCTGCACACCGGAACTCTGGAGGGCACCTGTTCCGCGGTAGGACCAACAACTGCAGCACAGCTGAGGGCGCTGAGGGCTTATTTGGGGCGAGGGTCTCCACTTTCTGGTAGTTTTTCAATTTTCGTCTTCACCACGTTTGCAGTTTGTGATGCTCACATTCCTTGTGGAAACTGGTACATCACACAGCACCTCCCTTTTCCCGCCCCTCCTTTGCTTACCCTCCCTTCTCCTCCCCCTCCCCCTTCCCTTCTCTTCTCTCCCCTCCCTTGCCCTCCTGCAGTTCTGAAACCCCTTTCAGGTTTGTACCTTGAATTTGGTCTTCATTTCCTTAACCCGTGTTTCTCATCTAAGTGGGGTGCTGTGTTCCCGCACCCCCTTCTGGTGACCTCCTGCCCTGTGGCTGACTGGAGCCCCAGGCCTGCTTTCTCTCTTGCCCCCTTGCCTCCTGGGCTCCCTGAGTCCCACATAGAGTCCCTCCCCCCAGACTTGCAGGCACAGTCCTACCACCCATCCACCCAGAGCCAGAGCGTGGACCCAGATACTTTCTTGGACGTAAGTCCTGGCAGGGGTGGAGGCCAGCTGGTACCCACTGTCCAGCTTGCATTCCACTGGGGCAACTTCCGACTTTTGGGAATGAGAGGCTGTCACATGCAGAGGAGGAGCCCAAGCAGGTCAGCTGTCAAAATGGTACCAGCCACCTGTGCCCAGTGACCGAGACTGCAGCCAGCACATTTTTCCAGGTGCAGGCTGCACAGCTCTGATCAGGCAATGGCAGGGTCAGCCACATCATGAAGAACTCTGTACTACTAACACTGGATCCCAGGCACAGGATCCCCGAAATTTCTGGACTGTGTGGGAGAGCCAGTGTCCCTTTCCTCACACAACAAGATCCTGCTGCTAACATGCCTCCTTCGCAAAGCCCAGAGCCTCCACTGCATCTGCCCCGGGGTTCCTGGCCTTCACCCCTGGTATAGCAGGCGCTTCCCACAAGGTGGGCTGGGCAGGAGCAGCCAGAGGCTTCTGAGTCAGACATGGCCCCGGCAAGGCAGCCCAGTGCCCACTGATCCTCACAGGTGGACCCGGCTTGCAGGACCGTGGGCCCATTCCCACAGCCGCATCTCCATCTGCTCCCCAGACCCCTCCAGGGCCGGCTTCTGGGATGAGCAGGACTATCCCTGGTCCCCGAGATGAGCGCTCAGAGCCTCTCCTGTGGTGTCCCCAGGGATCAGCCTGGGGACTTCTGCAGCCAGACTCAGCCCTGCCTCCTCACTAATGCTGGGCAATGGCTGGGCTTTCCAGAGTATAGCCATGCTCTTCTGGGTGCGCCGGCCAGGCCAGGTCAGGCCCTGACACTCGGGGTCTTCGCCACATCCTCCTGGGGATGACAGTGTGGCAGAGGCAGGGAGGGACAAACACTGTCCTCTCCCGAGATCAGCCATGCGGAAGGCGTGGGCCAAGACGCCAAGAAACTCCCCTGGGCCAATGGCGAGCTGCGATGGGCTTCTCTTTCTTCTTTTTCAGGCAGGGCTTCACTGTGCAGTCCAGGCTGTGCTTGAGCTTCAGTGATCCTCTTGCCTCAGCTGCCCAAGTGGGAGGATTCCAGGCACGGCACCACACCTGGCTCATAATCAATTTCTGCCCTAAAACAACCTGGCCGTGACCCTTCTTCAGTTGTTCCTGGTGGACGAAACCCCCTTCCTGCCAGCTGCCCATGCTTGGCCCAGCTCTTCCATGCATGGAGGAGACCTGCTGTCCTGAGCCTGCTCCCGCCGAGGCTGCGCTTGCAGCTCTGGTAGCTGAGGAGCCCTGAGAACCACGGCCCCAGGGCCTTGAGTTCTGTGTGCTCAGGCAAACAAAGACAAAAGCGAATGGGTCTGGGCAGTGTTCTCGGCACAGGCAGCAGCTGAGGTGCAGCGGCAGGGCAGGCCCACGCTGCTAGAGGGATGAGCAGGCCGCCACGAGAGGCGCTGCGCACCGGGAACATTGCACTCTGCACTTGCGTCTCCAGGCTGCGCCAGCCTCCGAGGAAACCTGTGGGAAGCAGCCAGTGCCTGGGAGTGTGGGTAATGTCTTGGCTGCTCCTCACTCCTGGATTCCTTGGTCATCCTGTCACAGGATGCAAGGTCCCCAGGCTTTGCAGCCACACACACCGTGACTCCCCAGCCTGACGTGGTTGGCTCCCGTGCAGCGCTCGAGCCCTGGATGCTGGTGAGATCTTCGGTCCAGCTGCTGGGGTCAGCGGGTACCAGCTGAGGGCTCGTTCTGTTCCAGGAAGTCCTCTCCCACTCAGACTCTGTTTCCTGAGAGAACTCCACAGTCCTGTGCTTAGCAGCTCCTTAGAAACCCTTGCCGTGGGGAGGAAGGTGCAGAAAGCCTGACCCAGCCTGCTGGCCTATCCTTGCAGAGAGAGGAGGAACTGAGGGGTCCCACCCCAACCGATCCACCCGGAGTCTGATCAGCCAGTGTGGGTGGGGCAGAGAACGGGAAGCTTATTGGGCCTTACGTGTGCTCCTTTTGAGGATATTTCTCCACATAATCCCTAAAAGAGTTGAATTCTTTTTCAAATTCTTGACTTTAAGAAAATGAGAATGAGGTGTAAACGCCATTTTACTCATGGCATGGTTACATTAAGCAAATCAATAGCAGGAGAAGGCTTACTTGGAAAGTCACCAAACCGTCCTAGGGTATTGGAGGCCAATAACGAGGTCATCAACACTATCGACTTCACCCTTCAGTGCTCACACTCCACGCTGGTGAAGGGCTCATCAGCATTCTAGAGAGAATGAGGAGGGAGCGCCCCATCCCCCACACCAGGACGCTCAGAGCCCAACAGCCGGTTTGCGAGAGGCGCCTTGCATGGCCGCGCACAGCCCACAAGCGACATGCACAGTGAACGCAGGATCGGCAGGTGCCATGGAAGGGTACTATTGTGACAGAAGCGGTTCCTGCAGGGGTGTTGCCAGCTCCCCAGATGTAAACGCCAGGCAGAGTGAAAGTGCGAGAGGGAAGGAGAATCTTCACACTTTCTGTTCTTAGCAGGTAGAGATCCACACCGGGACCTTGGGCTGGACTTGAGTTCCTCCAAGTCACGCTGGCAATTTATTTCCAGCATAACACAGTGGAACAGACCACCCCAAGACTTAGCAGCAGCACAAAGTGGCAGCACTTCATCCCTAGAAGTCTCCAGCGCCCCTCAATGGCAGTCCCCACCTGGAGGCCTTGCTGATCAGACACCTTGGCTGGGCCACTGTCACATGGTTTCATGGCCTCCAGGTATGGCACAGTCAGGCAAGAAGCCACACTGCGAAGGTTACCAAGGCAGAATTCGATCTGACAGCAAACACAGCTTCCCGAGGTGGTCGGCACGCCTGCCTGCCCTACTGCTCCTAGTTCTTGCTCACTGTGGGCAGACATGGCACCGAACTGAGCGGTGTGAGCGTCTTTTAAATTCATCCTCACAGCTCTCCATGCAGCTAGCGCAGCTTTGTCCTCGTTGACAGATGAAGGAGCCCAGGCTGGTGGAGGCCAGATGACTTTCCAAAGTAGCCCAGGAAGCAGCCTCTGAGCCCTCCCTAGTGTGCAACGGGCCCAGGGTGGTTGGGAGCACGCCGGGCCTCTCCCAGGTGGTCTTGGGATGGCGTCACCTCATAGGTGAACCCCGCACGTGGGCACGCGGGGCCACAGGACTCCATGGCAGGCAGAGTGCAGACGGCTGGCTGGAAGTGCAACTGCCTGCGTCACCTGGACCCCAGCTCTGCCTCCTGGGGCGGTGGGAAGCTGCGCCCAGAACACTTGTAAGGAGGCAGACGAGTTGGGGATGCCTTCTTCACAGAGGAGCAGAGAAGAGGAAGCAGGACAAGGTGCAAGGCAGTGAAGGCCAGACTGCTCCGCACCGGTGACAAAGGAGCCAAGCGGATGGCGAGGGCGAGCGGCCACAGGTGCGTTCGCTCTGTGCGAGCTGTTAGTGGAGAGAAGTACACACCAAGTCGTCTACTGTTGAGAAAGCGTGAAGGCCTAGCCATGATTCTGCTTGATTTTATTCCCTGGAACCTGCTCGGCTCTGTCGTGTTCTGAAATGTGAACTGCAGCGCTCAGCTGCCCGCTTTGCTTTTTTTTTTTTTTTTTTTTTGAGCAGACTAGATTTGCTTAGGTGGGTATGAGGTGAGACAAAACTGTGGTCAACCAATGAGATAACAAGCACCAATTGCTCAAGTAAAACTGATTACAATCGGGATTCAACGAGAAAGCAAGTCACGTAGCAAGCGGGCAAGAATACAGAGCAAGGACTCTTCCTGTTGGGCTCGGGCTGGTGACTCTTTCCAGGCTCTTACATGGTGATTGATACTTATTTAGCATATCAATCCCTGATGCCCACCCTTAAGTATGTAGTTGCTTTTGTTTACTCTTGTCTTGAGATCTGGCGGAGGAGTGTCTGTCTCTAGCTGTAAAGTCACCTTGTCTTCCATGTTGTCCTTGAGGGCCTGGCCCTGTCTGACTGCCTATAATATTTCTATCTAATTCAGCTACCTACAACATTCCCCCCTCTGAAAAAGTGACTCGAACTGCCGTGAGGGAACCATGGATGATGACCACTCTGGCTTCTTCAGGCTGAACAAGGTCATAGTTGTGAACCAGCAGTCAGAGATACTCTTCAGAGGTCCTATCTAAAGGCCCTCAATGGACACCAGGCATTTTTATCTTGGGGAGGTGGAATCGCTTTAAATCTGGAGAAGACGAAGCCAAAGAAATATTAAACATACATGGGCCACATAACATCGTTGGAATAATTATCAATGCAGTCAAAATTATTTCCACCAAGTAAATAGTAATGGCTTTCACAAAGATGGTAAGGGTAGGGTCTGGAGGACCTTGGCATTTTATATATCATTGATTTGATATCTAGTATTTTGTACAACTATTGAGACAATAGTAGAAGGATCTGGAAATGCCCTCACTTTCCTTGAGCAGGGCTGCCTGCGGGAGGCCTTAAAACCAAAAAGCTATATGTTGCTCAGCAGGCCCTAGATATCGGACCCAAGCTACAGAAGTTAGAAGGGTTTGCAGGAATAAATTTGAGTTGAGGTGTTTCATAGTAGAAAGGATACAGAATAAAATTATAGACAGAAAATAAAAATGGTGGTACTAACAGCCTACAAGAACGAAGGCTAGTTGGAAAACAGAAAAAAAGTCAGGCTTCCCTGGATCCAGACAGAGAAAAGGGACATTTCAAACAAACAAACAAAAATGTCCAAAGCTGCTGCAGAGGAAAAAAGGTGTTCCTGATGGAGTCAGAGGAAGTTTCAGATTGAGGTGGTCATGGGTCTTTGCCTCTCAGCTTGAGGGAACCCATGTTAACTGCCAGTATAAGGAGAAGGCCTGTTAAACTTTCAATAGATGCTCATGCAGATGCGTCAGTAGTCACCCAGCCAGTGGCCCCACTTGCAAACTGGAGAGTGCTCAGTGTTTTCCCTATCTCTGGCAATTCATGCGGCCCAAGTAACAGCAGAGTTGGTGGGAAATAAAAGGCCAGTTTGAGACAATACCCAGTGGCCATGAAAGATAAAAAAGAGACTAGATCACACATGTAAGAGATTTCTGCTAATGGACCTACAAAATGTTCTGACTAGTCTTTTTATAATTATAAACTTTAGAACCTCTTTGCTTTTTTGCAAAGGTGAATTTGGCTTGTTTTGCTTCTTACCCCGACCAGCCACGAGATGGCGCACGAGGACCGGGACACGGAGCAGCCCTAGCGATGCCAAGGGAGAGCCCAGGCGGCTCCCACGGCCCGGCCCGCCCTGGGCGCCCAGCCCCGGAGACCCTTTGGTCCCAGCCGCCCGGGAGCGGTGGTCTCTGGTCAGTCCAGGGCTTCGCACGCCTTCCCTCCTGGCCTCCCCCCGGCTGGCGCCGTCCCGTGCCCAAGGCGGCTGCTGATGTGCATTTACTCGGGCTGAGCCCAGGGCAGCCTCGCCTTGCGCGCCCCGACTGGAGCTCGCAGCCGCAGGGCGAGCACAGGGCCTCCGCATCGCAGTCGCCAGCTCCCACGAGGTCTCCGCCTCGCCGTCTGTCTGTCTCTGTCTGTCTCCCTGCCTCCCTCGGCTCCACTAGGTCCGGTCCTCTGGAGAACGCCGACTAATGCCCCATAAATGTTACAGGATGGCTGAAGAGGACGGGGCAGAGAAGCAGACCGGCTAAGCGTCTTCCGCAGCGTCTCGTCGATAATCGCTGAAAATGGGTCCAGACCTCGCTGACACCTGACGGGGCTGCCACCGAGTCAACAGGGCCTTTGATCATGAAGTGGAAGCCCGAGAAACGGCCTGGGGTAAACCTGCCACGCGGACGTCAGCGTCGCCTCTCCAGGGCTCTGGACCTGGGACTTCGGCAAAATTCCGTGTCCTGAAGCTGAATCTCCTTACCGGGTAAACGTAACGTTTTCCAAGGGGGTCTTCATGAGAAAGCGAGGGGCGCGCTCCCGGTTATCCGCGCGAGTGTGCATGCCTGTGCGTGCATGCCTTGCACGCGTGCCTGTGTGTGTACATGCCCGGCACCGCTTTCCACTCGCTGGGACACAGCACCCGCAGCCGCACCTGAGGAGCACAGGCTCGCTCTGGCTCGGGTCCCGCGCACCCTGTGTGCCTCCTGCAAGAGGCAGAGGCCCGGATGAGGAACTGCACACGCCTGGCAGCCAGGAATTGGAGAAGGAAGGAGCCGGGTGGAGAGCGCCCTCCAGGCCCCACTCAGCAAGCCCGCCCCTGGCCTGACAGCGGGCCCTCCTCCAGCACCCCTCACGCAGAGAATTTCTTTCTTATTCTGCATAATACAAGATAAACCACATCCCATGTTAATTTACCTTTATTCCCAATATAAGTTTTTAAACAGCCTTATTAATATTTTACTAGTGATCCAGTTCAATGATAGTGCATTGAGTAAGTTTTGTTTAAAAGGTAGCGATGCAGTCCCTCCTCTAAGGCAAGCAGTTGGGAGTTCTCGCTGAAGCCTTTGCCTCGGCCCTGTCCCAGAGCGGCGGGCTTTCGCGGAATAGGGAGCAGAAGCCAGCGGCACAGCACTGGGCCTCAGAAATACATTCGTCTAATGTGAAAACGTTTGTTAGGACGCGATAATTAAAGACGAGGAAAATAACTCAGAGAGTAACTTTCTTAATAGAGTCTAGTGTAAGGACGGACTCTCCAATCTGCCACTCCACTGCAGTCACCGAGGAAGGCACCCTCGGAACAAATACAGGGCTGGACGCCGCGAAACGTGGAGGACCCGGCCACAGGCTCGTTTCTCCAGGTTCTGTCTCTCCGGCTCAGCCACTGGCGCAGCCACAGCAGCTCAGCAGCATCCTTTGCTTCTACAGGCAACGGACCTGGAAGCCAACCAAGAATAAATATTCCCGCTTCCTGATTAAAAAAAATCGAAAATGGACAATGGATTATTTTTTCCGTCTTTTTGAGGCAAGGTCTCGCTGTTGCAGCTATGCAGTTCAGGCTGGCCTTAGGCTCACTTTTGTAGCCCAGGCTGGTCTCGAACTAGCACCGATCCTCCTGTCTCAGCCTCCCAAGTGTTGGGATTACATGCGTGCGCCACCACGCCGACTACAGTGGATGTTGTAAAAGGGAAAGAAATCGCTAAGGAAAGGGAAAAGAAAGAAGGAAGGGAAAACAGTATTATATGTAACATTGTATAGATAATATATATTATAAATAGTATAATTATTAATGGTTATAAATATATTTAATATAATATATAAGTGTTATATATTATATAAATAGTTATATATAATACATACACAAGATGGCTAAGATAATTATAGTACAATCTATTGGTTTATTGTAAGGAATAGTTAATGCTTTTTTTTAACCAGTTCTACATCCTTATTTCTGAAAATCTAAAGAACTACTTTGAAGATAACAACATGCATATAACAACAGTTGCTGATTTCCTGTCATCTAGTTTTAAAATGCTATATTGTTTTCAATGGTTTTACATTTTTTTTATCCTTTTTTAAGATAAAAAAGAAAGGTTTCATTGGGAATTTTCAATAGAATTTTATGAAATTTAAAAATTAAATAAGGCCAAGGAGTTAGCTTGGTGGTCTAAGCACCTGCATGGTGGGGACAAGGACTCAGGTTCGATTCGGACACTGCAGGCAGTGCCAGCCCCACACTGAGCAGGCCACAGAGACCAGGTATGGTGGCGCATCCCTGTAATCCCAGTGCTGAGGAGGCTGAAAACAAGAGGATCACTAGGAGTCTGAGCTGCCTAGCAAGACCCTGCACCAAATAAATAATAAATAAATGATCTTTTAAAAATTAAGCAAAACCTAAAATCTTACATCAGAACTCACTGTAAAGAGACCACGCTCACTGGAACATGACGCACAGGTCCTGTTCAGCCATGCAGTGGATTAGAAGGAGGTCCTAGGGCTCATCTAACCTCACAGCCGGAGTTACTATTCGTCTCAGGAAGACCCACACACCTCCTCGGCTTGAGAAAGCGTTCTCTGTACAGCGATCAGGCGCTGAACAGGCCAGGCTGCTTGGCTTAGGGTGGAAAGCGCACTTGTCCTTTTTTTATCATCACTGTGTTAAAATAACTTAAAAATGTCTGTGCTTCCAGCAGGGAAAGGGCTGCACCAAGGTAAAAGACCATGGCAGCACGAGGGTCCCTTGGGACTGAGGAAGGCAAGAAGCCACCCCAAAATGTGTCACTTCTGTAGGTCTCGGCTGAGGAGCAGGCAGGCCTCACCCTGGGACACGCCCCATCTCTCCTGCATGGGTTTGCCAGGAGGGCTCTCAGATTTTATGCATGACAACAGATTTTCTGGATATTTCGTGAAAGTCGGATGAAAATTAATAGTTTATGTCTTATGTGCAATCATTGGAAATACAGATAAGAACCAACAGTATTTTTAATAGTGTAGGAAGTTGTACACAAGGTGTGTGTGTGTGTGTGTGTGTGTGTGTGTGTGTGCACGTGCGCATGCATGTCTCTTGGGTAATCAAACAATTTTGACTCGTAATTAATCTGTTTTATCTTTCAAAAAAAACCCAAATCCATAATATCATTAGTTCATAAGAGTAGTTGTTCTGATTGGCTGGCCTTATTTATGCTACTTTTCCATGGGCCTTGCTAGATGCTTTATCCTTTAGGGATTGAAAAGGAATCCGTGTAGCTTCTTGAGCACGCAGCTATCTCCTGAGCAGAAGAGCATGGTGACAACACGGGGGATCACCACGTGGTGTGCGTGAAGATGGTGGTGGAGTAGGAGGCCCCATGTGACCCAGCTTTGCCCCTTCTGGGCATCTTCCCAGAAAAATTAAAACCACCATGCCACAGCGACATGGGTGCTCCTACATTTACAGCAGCACAATTTGTTTCTTTGTTTATGTTATGGTTGGCTCGGCCTGCCCTGGGGCTGGAGCTGGCCCAGCATGTGGTGCCAGGGATCAATCTGCAGTCCCTGTGCGTGCCAAGATGCCTAAGCAGGTGCTTCAGGTCACTGAGCTGTCTTGCTGGCACCTACAGCAGCACAATTTGTAATAGCTGAGCCTTGGAAATAGCCCAGATGCCCAACAACCTAGGAGTGGATGGAAAAAGATGAGCACTACTCAGCCATGAAGAAGGATAAACGGGGAACTTTTATAGGTGAATGGATTCAACCCGAGACCATACTCATAAGGGAAATAAAGCAAACTCGCATGTGTAAATATCATATTTCTCTACTGTAAGAAGATGAAAGAGTAAGTAAGATGCAAAATGTGCAATGTGTAATGATAATTAAGATAGTCCCACTGCTAATGTCTATCAGTTCTTTGAAGAGGAAGGTTTGTGCTGCTATTGTTTGGTCAACTTTCTTGCCTCCACCTCTGAATCTGAGCATCCGCTTGAAGCTAACAATATGCAATGCACTAACCATTGTTACTCTCTTACTATCTTATTTGGAAGTTTACATAATGGTTTTTATTATTTTTTCTCTTTAAAATAGAAAAGGAATTATTTATTAGAGTTCAAGAATCTGAGAATGTCAAAGGGTAGAACGCTTGTTTGAAAAACAAAATCACAAGGGCCGGCCAGATAGCTCAGCAGACTAGTGCCTGCCTAGGCAGAGCGCAGTGGCCGGGGTTCTATCCCTGGCATGCCTTGCTGGCCGCGCCTGCAGGGCGCACTGAGACAGCAATTGAGACTGGGTGTGCGTGGTGCCCTGTGTCTGTAATCTCTGCACTTGGTAGGTTGAAAACAGGAGGATCACTACGAGTCCCATCTGTGTAGTGAGACCCTGTAGACTCTATACTAAATACATGAAAAAATAAAAAATGTATAGACGTTTCCCAACTGGCTTGAGAACATACCTCTCAACAGAAATCTTCCAGTATAGGAAAGAATGGCATGAGATTTTCACAGTACTAGAGCGGAGCAAAGACATCGACTGAGACAATCATGTCGGCAAAGCTGTCTTTTAGACATAAGGAAGCCACAAAGAGACTCCCAGACAAACAAGTCTAAACGAACACATTTCCACCAGATCTGCTCTGCAAGAGTTGCTGAAGGACGTTCTTCAAGCTGAAGTAGATGAAACCAAAGAAGAACACATGGCAAAGTATAAAAGTCACTGGTACAAGTAATTATTCAAACAAATTTCGTTCTAATATTGTAAGAATGATATGTGCAACATTTACAACTTTAAAGATTAAAAAAATCAAATAATAACAGCAATATTAGTGTATTAAGAGACAGATAATACAGAAAAATGTAAAATAAGACGTTCAAATTCAGAGTGTGGGAGGGAATGGGGGTGTTAGAGCTTACATCTGGTTGTCCCCCCAAAGTCTCCTGTGCTCACCGTTGGAGCTTGAGTGGGTGGCTGGGTCATGGGTGTGTGAATACGAATTAAGGTATGTGACATTGGGATTAAGGTGACGACATTAGTATGCTAATTGGTGTGGCATCGCTGTGTGTGTGGGTAATGGGCAAGCCCACCTGGGTGTGGGTGGCACCAACCAGTAGCCCTGTAGCCTCGCTGGGATGAAGGGGAAGGGAGACTCGCTGCTCGCTGGTGCCTGCCGCCCTGCCAAGGACTGTTCCTCCTCTGTGGTGCCCCTTTGGCCCATCACCCTGCCTTGGTGCCTGCTAACTATGGACCAAAACCTCTCTGAACTGAACTAAAATAAAATTTCCTCCTTTAACACGTACGTGTTAGGTATTTTGTCCCAGGAATGAGCAAAGTAACTAAGACAGAGTGAAAGCACAAAATTTTCTCTTACGCTTTTCACTATTTCTGTTCTTTATAATGGTGTTAAGTTGGTATCATTTCAAAACAGTTTTTTGCAGTAACTAGAAAATGATTTTTATAAGTGTTGTATTAGTCAAAAAGCAAAAAATACTATAATAGACAAACCAAAAATAATAAATAAGAAACCAAAATGCACCTCTAGAGTAAATCTCTAACCTGCAAAAGAAGACAGTAAGAGGGAGAAAAAAGGGAAGTACAACAAAACTAGACAACAGCATACAGAATGGCTACAGTTGGAACACACCTACCAGCAGTTACTTTGGATTGCTGTGGATTAAATTCTCCAATTAAAAAGTGGCTGAATAAAAAGAAGCAAGAGCCAACTGTATCTCATAAGAAAGTCAATGTACTTCTAAAGACACATAGACTAAAAACAGAGATGGTATAAGATATTCTACACAAATGAAATCTAGATGGAAATAGGGGTGACCCTGTTCACATCAGAGAAGACAGACTTCAGACCTGAGCGGCGTGAAAACCCGAGGAAGGTCGCTGAACAGCGGTGCAGGGGTCGCGTCCGCAAAGGAAGCAGCGCTTCTCCAGGTCTGTGCGCCCGGTTTCAGCACATCTACATGTGGGAAGCCATGTTGGACACAGCTAAAGGGAACGACAGACTCCAGTACAACAGCAGTCGGGGGTGTTCAGGCCCTGCCTGCAGTGGTGAGCGGGTCATCCAGGCAGGAAAGAAAGCAAGAACACCCAGCAGAATGAGGCTGTGCTCTAGACCGAGGGGCCTAGTGGTCATCTACAGAGCATGCCGGCCAAAGCCACCAAATGCAGGTTTCCTCTCTTCAGCACATGGAAAATTCTCAAGGGTAGGCTATATTGTAGGCCCAAAGTAATCTCAATATATATATTTTTATAAATTATACTATATTCAGTATCTTTTCTAAATGCAATGTAGTGGAATAAGAAGTCAACGACAAGAGGAATTTATACAAACACATGGAAATTGAACAACATACTTAATCAGCCAATGTATCAAGGAAGAAGTAAAGAATGCAATTTTTAAAATGTCTTAAATCAAGTGAAAACTGTGACAATGTAGAAAAATCTACAATATATGGCAAAAATAACACTAAGAAAAATTGGCAGCAATAATCACCCATCAAAAAAGCAGGAAGATCATAAGTATCCCAGCATATCATGTCAAGGACTATAAAAACAACAAACTGAACTTAAAATTAGTAAAGCGAAAGAATAAATGTAGGCAAAACAAACAAAAAAGAGAAAAATACAAAGAACTGGTTCCTCAAAAAAAAAAAAAAAAAAAAAAAAAAAAAAAAAAAAAAAAAAAAAAAAAAAAAAAAAAAAAAAAAAAAAAAAAAAAAACCAACAGACCCATTCTAACCTTGACTCAGAAAAAGTTTTTTTTGTTTTTTTTTTCTACAGGGTCTCACTATGCAACCCATAGCAATCCACCTTTTTCCTGCCTCCCAAGTGCTGGGATTACAGGCACACGCCACCGTGCCCGGACTCCATCGCCGAGAACAGGGCCTGTGACTCAGAAAAAGACAGAGAAGACTCAAATAAAACCAATGACCACAGTAATATGAAAGGCTTATGTTGTAATTGACACACTGTGTCAACTTCAGAAGTTCAGAAGTTTAATTAAGTGGCTCAGCCAAAGTCAAGGTTCTTGCTTTGTAAGCATCCTCATCCTCTGCAAGAGGAGGGCATGGGCACTGGGTGAGTTCTGCACCCCAGTCCAGGGGAGCTGGTTTGTGACACAAGGAGGGGAGAGAGGCTGGCTGGAAGCCCAGAGGCTGCCCTTCCTTCTGCTCTTTGCTGGTTGCTGCTGCGGACGACTGCCGCTCTGCCTTGGAGCCACTGAGTATGGACTGAACCTTCACTAACTGTGAGCTAAGTCATCCTCCTCTTCTTAAATTTTGGGTGTCAGGTATTTGTCCCAGCAATGGGTGAAATGTAACCAAGACAGCCCACTATAGATCAGTAAATTTAATAACCTAGAATAAGTGGATAAATTTCTAGATACATATACCTTACCAAGAATGATTCCTGAAAGAATAAAAAACCTTAATAATAAATAAATGACTAAAAATGAAATTAAATCAGTAACATCAAATCTGCCATCACATAAAAACCCAGGACCAATGAATGGCTTCACTACCGCTTTCTATTAAAAATTTAAAGAAGAAAAGTACCAATTCCCCTTTGGCTACTCCAAAATACAAAGAAGGAGTCTAAACACACTCTGCTCAGCCAGCATGACCCTGCACAACCACCATAACCATAAGCAGCACCTCTCTCTGGTGTTATCACAATGACCAAGACAGCCCATGCCAGGGGGGCAGGGAGAGGGTGCACAGGGCACACGCATGCACCTGGCAGGAGGAGCGGTTCATGCAGCCACTGTGGAAAATGGCATGAAGCTCCTTTAGAAGCTAAATCTGGCCCACAGACAATGGGCCCAGTGCATTGGAGAGACCTCGGTTACCCCAAGCCCACAGCCCCACTGTGCATGACAGTGAGAAGTGGAAGAGCCCTAATGTCCACCCATTGACAGAGGATAAAGGAAGTGTGGGGCACACGCGCCAGGAAATACCGCCGGGCCTGCAGCAGGGAAACCTCAATGGTGGCAGCACGGGTGGGCCAGAGCCCGTGGTGCCGGTGAGGGGAGACCCAGCTCTCACCACGTGTACGAACAACCGTGTGACCTCCTGAAGTGACAGCAGGGTGCTGGCCACTAGGAGAGGAAGACAGGCTCAGGAGGCAGGGGAGAGGCGACAGCTGGCAGCTCGAGGGTCTGTGGATGACCCAGAGGACAGGGAGGTCCTGTGTGCTCTGAAAGCCACAGGAGAATTGTTAACGCTTTGCGCATAGTGAATGATCCCTGAGGAGGTGGCTGTGTCTAGTGATTAATCATCACTTGCAAAATGCCCCATTAATGCGCGTAAGCTTATATGCTTAAGTCAGCTAGAAATCAATTTGAAGAGCACGCAAAGGAAAACAACCAAAATTCCCTTCCGGTTCCTCGAGGGTGGAACATCACTCCCGCTCCACTTTGTGACCCTAGGTCTCTTCTGTCATGCTCCTGCTTAGAATCATTATTTCATCTGGAAACAATTTGTTCCCAGACCCAGCTTGCATGAGGAACTAAAGGCAGATGCTGCGGCGAGGCCGTCTTGCCAGGTGGACGCCAGCTCTTCTTACAGCGTCTGTCCTTTCTAATGTCTCCACTGGAACGTGGCCCAGGCACATCTGACCCTGCCAGGCCCCCTTGTTCCTGTGCCCCAGTCCCCCAGAACTGGCCTCTCTTGATTGTCCCTTGCTGGAGACCCCTGCGAAGCAAGCCTGCCCTCCCTGCCTTTTGCCGGGTCCCTATAATGGCTTTGTGCATTACGGATTTATACACAAGCGTGGTCAGCTTGAGGGGGACAGCTGCTTACCTACAGAAACTCTGTCACTCCCCTCCTGGAAACCCCGGGGGCGTGGCAGGTGCTGATGGCTGCTGTACTGCAGTAGATGGTCGCCAGCCTGCAGTCACTTCTCGCGGACAGTCGTTCGGCTTCCTCAGTGTGAGATGCGCCCAGAGCCGGCTCAGCTCAGCCCCGAGCAAACTAAAGGAGCCAGCTGGCCTCCGTGTTTGCTTGTGAGTCTGCGCAAGATCAAAGCTTCTCGTCTGGAGAGGGGTGGTGGACTCGCAGCAAGTGAACCCCTGTGAGTCACGGGTCTCTACGGAGGCGCGTACTGGCCTGTGAAGCTGTGAGGCCTCCAAGGGTAAGACAAGGTCACAGCCGAGGACACCGGGCTCCAGATGAAACTGTACCACAGGCAGCCCGCTGGGGGATGCTTACCTTACTCGGAGAAGTCCTCGAGCTGTTCCCTTTCTGGAGCATTCCCCTCCCCTCTTCTGGTAACTAAATAAATTCAGGCCACTCAGCGAAGGTCTGAGTCTTAGCCCCGAGAGAATGTGGAATTCTGTGAGGGGCCCTGATCCCCCTGGAGCCCTGGAATCGTTCCATCTGCCCCTCTTAGCCTTTGCCTTGCACGCTCCGGCAGGCTGCACGCCCGAGGAGCGCACAGTAGCTCCGGGACATTACTAACCCGACAGCCCCTCGCTTCGGTCTGCGAAGTTGCCCCACTCCCCGGTGCCCAGGCGCGAGCTCCACACTCGCGTCTCTGCTTCCCAGTGGGGGACGCCGCTCCACGGAGGTGCCGCTCTTGGCTGGGTGGGAGTGGTACCGAGATTACCCACCCGTCTGTGCGTAGGCAAGGCACGCGTTGAACCTTTCAAAACTGGTTCCTAGTCAATGCAAACAGGGATGGGCTGAGGTTCTGCATTTGCAACGGCACTTCCACAGCACTTTCTGTTTCTAGTTGGTCACCTGTGAGATGCCACCGTCGTTCCCATCTAGCTTTCCTGCGGGGTTGGCTACCTGTTCTGTTCTCTGTTCAAAGTGTCTTGCGTGTGTTTCCATGTAGCCCTCTCGCCCTTCTCAAGTACAGCTTTCTGTTCGTGACCCATTCTTCTGGCAGATGCTGAGCCTCAAAGTGTAGAGGACGGCTTTCATCACGTGGCCGCTGCCGGCCCCGCAGGGACCCTTTGGAGCATGCACACAGGCCACCAGCGTTGGCCGCCTGGCCCCGCCCCAGCACGAGCCCAACACCCACGCAGCTGCTTCCTGCCGGCTCCGGGCCTGGGTGCTGCCCCGAGGCCTGGCCCTCTTGAGGGAGCCCCACCCACCAGTGCCACGGCTTCCGGTGGCTCCTCCTCCACCAGGCTCTTCTCAGACTCCACCGCCCACCTCAGAGCCACAACATTAATTCCCAGAAAAAGGCAACAGCGCAACTCGGTGCACTCTCATGGTTCTGTCTTCAGAAGCCATTCGGCCTTTCCTTAGGCTGATCTGCCTGTCCTTGCTCTTCTAAAAATAAGTTACTATATTCACTTTAGAAGTGTATTCGTTTGCAGTTAGGTAGGTGGGATGCCACAAATTTTTCAATTCTGGAACAAAATTGTCATTCCTTCCATTGACAGGCACCCCTTCAGGGGTGAATTATCGTGGCATTTGTGCGTTTTATTATTCTCTGCACTGGGCTTACAGTCGCCATGAAGGATACTCCAAAGCAGTTAGTGCTACTCTCCGCAAACTCACAGATCACGTGACCACCTCAGGCCTCCAACAGTCTCTTTACTCAATGACAGAGTTCATCCCTGGCAAGCAGTCCAACACCCGTGAGGCAGCCTAGTGGTGGTCATTGCAAGAATCTCAAAGATCCCAGGAAGAAAAAAGTCACTAAGCCGTGGTAGTTTTGGATTTAAAGATTTCAAAAACATACAAGTCATGGAGCTGGAGCAAAGGCCTCCACGCGGCCAGAAGGACCATGCTGCTGGCTTTGTTCGCTTGCTTGGCAAACCTGGAAGTAGCTTGTCTGTCTCTAGTCTACTTAAAACCCAGCCTCTTGCCATAAGATGGAATCCTAGCCTCTACCAAAACACCTAGGATTACAGGGAAGTTGTAGGAGGTGAACGTGACTGCAGGCCTCAGTCCTCCAGGTCTCCACCTCTTAGACTGGTGGCAGGTGACATTGTCCAGTGTCTTCCCCATGCACAAGCCCACTGCTAACTGCCACCCTGTTCTGGAATCTGATGTCACTTGCTCTGGGCTCATTGCTTTGAAACTG
Source organism: Capromys pilorides (assembly GCA_004027915.1). Lineage (NCBI taxonomy): Eukaryota > Metazoa > Chordata > Mammalia > Rodentia > Capromyidae > Capromys > Capromys pilorides. Next base: position 3,679 of record PVKN010001063.1, on the reverse strand, counting down.
AAGTAACCAAGACACTGACCCTTGATGCACCTGGGAGAGGGGCAGCTTCCTGCGGGCATCCACAGAACTCCCGCCCTCCCCTGCAGATACGGTGTGTTTATGGAGGGTCAGGCCTCCTGACAGCCCTCTGGGCTTTGATTTAGGGACCAAACAGGACCCCACCACAAAGGGCCTCTGGATCAAGACAGTGTGTTCTTTTCATTTGCTTCCATAAACAGGGGAAAAATTGAAGTCAGCTGTCAGTAAAGGCCAAATTAAAGAGCCGAATGTCACAGCCATGGCTGAATCAAGATCACTTTTTGAGGTGGGGGCAGAGAGGTTGTACTTTTAAATTTCCAGAGAGGATATGTTATTAGGCACAAAGCTGAGACCCTCACTTTAACTGCGGTTTACATGTGCTGTGTACTGTTTACTTTTCAAAAATTGAATTTAGTTTGAAATCAATATCATTCCTAGAGCACCGCCTTGCTTAAATGATGCACATGACCTCAAAGTATAAGACAACAAGTGTCCAAATGTCGCCATTCCTAGCAGAGTCAGAGCAGGGGCTGCAAACCACCTCGCTATGCCTTGGAAAACACTCAGGGCTTCCCCTAGCGACTTGGATGGTTACGCTAATTTTGTCCTGGCAGTTTTTTTTTTTTTTCTTGTCATGTCAAAGTGACCTCAGTGCGAGTTTGCTGTGCGCGACCCAGCGGTGTGATTCAGGCTTTCTGTTAAGTCCATACATCACGCACATGTTCACTGAGACTGCCGAGGTAAGCACACATGTTTGTGGCCACAAGGGCCGCTGTGTGACCACTAGCATGGGTGTCACATGACCAGGCCCGCGCTGCTCAGTGGACAAAGCACTCAGACTGTAGACTCAGGTCTGAGTCTGAGCCGATGCTAATATTTCATGATGTTATTTTAAAAACAAAATACAAGCTAGGCATAGTGGTGCATGCTTGTGGTCTCAGCTCTCAGAGAGCCTGAGGCACAGACCTGTGAGCTGGAGTCCATCCCTGCTACCTCAGTGACTTAGAGAGACCTACGTCAGAAACTATGAGACAGAGCTGGGGATGGGGCTCTGCATGAAAGCCCGAGATCCAACCACCACAGCTGCAAAAACTAAATTTAAAAATACAAGCTCTGATCTGAATGGGTCAGGGGCTGGAGACAGCTGGGTTATACTGCTGAGCGGAGAGGACCTCAGGGAGGGGCACCCGGGCTGCTTGCCACATGCTGTGAACAGGTGTGCAAGGGTGAATAGGACAGTGGCTACTTTGTTGCTCAAGTTAAGGCTGCATGTGGGATTTATCTCCCCAAACCTGAATGAGACCTGAGGTCCCCAGAGGGGACCAGCCCTAGCATCTAGCATCTGTGGGCCTTGTCGTTGGCATGTGGTTAGCTGCTGGACACAAAGGCACCATCCTGGATGGCCGAGGCAACAAGCGTCCCAAGGCAAGTGGACACTTGGCAACAAGTGTCCAAGTGTCCATGGGCCCTGCCATGCTGCTGTGTGGGGCGTTCCCTCCTGGACCCTGGGCTAGGCTTTTCCTTTCCCTTCAGGAGACATTGGTGAGGCCAGCACTTCCAGTCTCCTGCAGCTTGAGCTCAGTCACTGTTGCATCTCTGCTGTCTGCCTGCCAAGCAATCACAAGCATGACTCACAGCAGAGGCCAAGAGTTGTCTCTATTTCATAGGGATTGAGGCAAGGACCAGACACAAAGGAGCAAGCAGAGCAGCTCACCACAGAGTGTGGGAAGTTTTCACATGAAGATCCGGTACAGGGGCTTTCTAAGTGCCGTGAAGAATAAGAGAGCAAGTGCAGAGAGCAAACCAACCCTGCTGAAGAGACGCTGCACCAAGAGCAACCGTGGGCTATGCCACCTGTGAGGTCAGATGGGCCATGGGTGGAGTGCTGAGCCAGGGTCACCTAGCTCTTATGGGACCCATCTCTTGGGCCAGCTGAGGGATGGGTGGGTGAGGCCCCAAAGACTTACTACAGCGTACGTTGTGTCCCTGGTGTGTCTGGCTTTGGAAAATCCCTTCCCTTCCATCCATTCTTCGCCTCAGTTTCACCTGTCCCCTTCTCTGTTCTCCTTCTCCTTTTCTTCCATTCTTTTCATTTCCTCCTTTCCTCTCTCAATTTTCCTTTCCTTTTTTCCCATTTTGCAGAACTAAGAAGTGGGATTGGGTTAAGAGAGGACTTAGAATTCAAAGCCAACACTGCATGCTGTGAGGAGGAACAAGGAGGTGCTGCAGCAGGTGTTGTGCCACCAGCCCAGAACCAGCTCTGCACTGAGACTCCTCTCCAGGACCACAAGGTGGCCGCCAGGAGCCAACCCTGTGAGGATGAGGCCAAATCCCCAGGGAAGGAGTAAGTCCAGAATAGTCACCTTCCAGGAAACAGAGAGAGAGGGCCAGCAGTGCCATTCCTGGGAAGAGCCCCAGCTGGTGTGCACTGCAAGGACAGCACGGGATTTTACCTATGCATTCTTCTCTGAGAGGAGAGAGCTGGAGAAGAAACCCAGTGGAAAGTGCTACGTTGGCAGACAGCATTTAGCCAGATGTCCTCTGGGGAAAGGTGCGTTTGTGTGGGACCACGCTAAGACCAACCACATAGCAGCTCACTCTGGACTGCGGCACTGCCCCACCATAGTGACTAGGTGAGAGACACCACCAGAGACAGGTGGGGGAACATGCTGGCCAAACAGGGCTCTGCAAGTGTCCCTGGGAAGTTCCAGCTCAGCCCAGGAAGCACATGGGGCCTGCACCCCATGGTGGACTGCCAGGTCCAGAGATGTGGCTCCCAGAGGAGATTGAACCGAGGGTGCTGGCACAGCCTCCAGTGGGCTCCTGAGCCTTCCCTGCACTGCCTGCATCTGGAGGCTACTGGGTGGACTGCTTCCCACTTACCAATACTCACAGGGATGTGTCCGGGCCTGGACAGCTGCTGTGACTGCTGTGACATAGAACTTGGAAGTCCACACTTGAAATGTCTAAAATTATAGCAACTAAAGTAAAGAAAGAGCTCTGTCAAGCTATAGAAAAAATCGGATCACAAATAATCTCTCAGGTAAAAAAAAAGAAATGACAGCAATTCTGAAAGAATTCCTCGGTGCATCTAAAGAAGACATAGATAAAACAAAAAACTCCCTTCAGAAAGACTAGAGACAAGACCCACCCAAGTGATCCAGGGCAGAACTTCTTGCCAGAGTAACACAGCAGGTTCACCTCCAAAGGCTGCAGCAGGAAGAAGTGGAGCATAGCAGCCAGACAAAAGCCACATCCACCTGGATGAGTTTGAACTTGGAAGATCCAGACCTGGTGCTAAGGTAAACACTCTACCAAGGCTCCACACCAAAGGTCAGAAGGCAGGGCTGCACAAAATGACAAAAAAAAAAAAGGTGCAAAATGCACTTTCAGGCCCTGAGCTCACCCAGAACAAATACAGGAAACAATAGTATAGAAGAAGAAAAAAAGTAACATAGAAGAAATTGGAAATCACACAACTGAAATCTCTGAAATAATAGCATCTGAAGTAAAGAAACAACTGCAGAAAAGTATAGAGGAAATCGATTAGAAATAATTTCTGAAATAAAGAAATAAGTATAATGAAAGAAATACTAAGTGCTTCTAAAAAAGACACCGATAAAAAATAGAGGATGATAGAAAAATGATGGAATCCTTAAAT
>PVKN010001062.1:0-58128 GCA_004027915.1 Capromys pilorides | reverse complement strand
GCATTAGGGGTTAAACCTAGGAGCACTTTACCACTGAGCTACATCCCCAGCTCTTTTAATTTTTTAGTTTGAGACAGGGTCTTACTAAGTTGCCCAAGTAGGAATGGAACCTGCAATCCTCCTGTGTCAGCCTTCCTCAGTGCTAGGATGACAGATGTACATCACAATGTCTGGCTCTGTTTGAAAATACTAATTGGAAGTCAGGGATAACAGAGCTGGCATCACGTTTGAGATCAGCCACCGTCACCCATGAGGCCCCATCCAAGTCGTGGTCAGTGATGGGTTTCGCCCAGCAGGAAGCAGCATTTGTACCCTGTTCTGGCTGATGCTTTTGTATGTGGTCCGCATCTTCAGGCTGGAAGGAGGTTGTGAACTTACTGCCATCAGCAGTTATGTGTGCGCCACCTTTGCCACCTGCTCTGCCCTCTAGCTTGGCTCCTTTGGGCTCCCAGAGCATTGCCTCTGAGCCCTGGGTCAGAGAGAGGCCTCTGTAGCCCAGCGCTGACCGCTTCCTGGTACTGCCTCTGGCCCAGGGTCCCCTTAGTATTAGCTCCAGCAAAGCCTCTCAGCCACACAGTGCTCCCTGACCCAGCTGAGCATTGGCCACGTGTCAGAGTGGGGTGAGAGACAATTATTTTAGGCTGCACAGTATCTGAGAAGTCTGAGTTTCGGGACACAGCTCACATGGAACAGAGAGTTAAGGACGACCCTGACAGAGCCAGTGGATGGTACTGGGTTGAGATGGCACTGCCTCTGTGGTGCTAGGGACAGCTCACTGGCTGACAGTAGGAGTGTCCTGCTGGAAAGTGACCTGGCACACACTGGTCCCTGTCAATGCCATAGCTCTAACATGAAGTGGCACTGAGACTGGGTGCTTTTTTATTTTTCATGTTTGTGGTGCTAGGGTCCAAACTCAGGACCTTGCACCTACCAGGCAGGTGCTTATGCTGCTGAGCTATGTCCCGGGCCCTGAGACTGGCTTTTTCAGGACCTGAGAAATAGAAAGAGGAGAAGCAGTATGTGAGGCACTTTTAGATTTTTTTTTTGTTGTTGTTGTTGGTGCTGGGAATTAGAACTAAAGGCTTCACACATGCCAGGCAAGTGCCCTGCTTCTGAGCCACCACCCCACCTTTGAGTATTGGTTCCTGAAACATGTTAGCAGTCAGTCATTCACTTTTTATGTTTTATTTTTATTTTTCAGTACTGAGAATTTCAGCCAAGGGCTTTTGCCCTGAGCTATATTCCCTAGCCTTTTTTTTTTTTTTCTCTTTCTTTCTTTTGAGGCATGGTTTTGCCTTGGCTGGTCTCACTCAGCCTCCCAGAGTGTTAGGATTATAGATGTGTACTGTCTACCATCATGCCTGGCCACTTCAGTTTTTTTTTTTGTTTCTGTTTTTGTTTTTAATTTATTTGGTAACGTGTTTTTCTACACGTCTCAGACTTGTAGTGATCCTCCTGTCTCACCCTCCCCAGAACTGGAACTATAAGCATGTGACACCATGCCAGGTTTTGGTGGTCAGCTCGGTGCCAGTCCACCGTAGCATGCAATTCAGGGGATTGAACCTGAGTCTTTGCACTTGCCAGGCACTTAGACTGCCGAGCTCTCCCTGGCCCTTTGTTCCTTTTTTTTTTTTTAAACCATCTATCTGAGGAACATACCTTCCAGCTATGTCTAGCCCTAAAACACTTTGCATTGTCCACTTCCTCAGTTGCATATGCTCAGGGCCACCTGCTCTGGAAAGGCCCTGTCCTTTGCTGGTGTCACAAAGCACACCTGCAATTTCCCTGTGAGTGTGTGGCCTGTGCTCACAGCCCACATGGCTCCCTGCAAGTCATAAGCTGTCTCCTGTTTCTGTCTACTAGGTGAGTGACTGGTGGGAGGAGTACATCTACCTCCGGGGCCGAGGGCCACTGATGGTGAACAGCAACTACTACGCCATGGTGAGTCCCTGGGCCAGGCCAGCTGTCTGGGGCAGTGTGCCTCTCCTGCACAGGCAGCATCCTCACAGCTGTGGACAGATCAGGGGGTGACCGCCGTACCTAATGCTCCTGTTGCCCCCTATCCAAGGCTTTGTGCTGCCAGGGGCTCTGGCCCAGCCTATATTTCTCAGCAGAGTCCATGTTCAGGTCCTTTGTGTTTGTGTAGTTGCTCAGGGACACAGAGCTACCAAACCAGAATGTCAATGGGGAAACCACCCTCATGGCACCCTCAGCTCCCACTCCTGGGAACCCCTGCTGCTGTTCCCCGAGATTAGTGCTGTGTTTCTGTCTGCAGCGTCCCAAAGGGCTCTGTGCTTTCCCAGCCTAGACCTCAGAGTGCTGCCAGTGCTTGCCCTTCTGTGTGCTGGGGCCAGTGGAGGCCCAGAGGGAGGTTGCACGAGTGCTTCTTTCCTGCCCTGTGGCCTTTCTTCATTTTTTCAAACATTGCCATGGGCTGGAAACCCCCAGTTTGAGCGGAAGATTTGTTAAACTTCTCCTGTCCTCTTCTTCGATTCCTTGTATTTTCCCTTCTGTCTTTTGCTTTGTCTTCCTCATTTTTCATTTCAAAAAAACCCATTTCTTTTACCTTGTCTTGGCTGAAACTGTCCCAAATAGAGAAAGAAAAAATTGTTAGTGTAGTGCATAGAACTTCTTTCGCCTCATAGTGGAGATAGCGGCTACCTCCGTCCTTTGCCCTCGAGGATCAGTGTGTATCTCGTAGAGACAGTCTTTTCTTGTACAGCCGGGATACACTGTGTACTTAGAACTTTCCAGAATGCTCAGGTCTGTGTTGTCTCTGGCTTTTGCAGCTCTGGGAACAAAAGGTTTTTAGAAGTGTGTGTAACAATTTCATTGCAAGCATAAATTGCATGAATGGTTGTTTGAAGCCCAGGTTACCTTTTTATTCAGAAGGTGTCCATTACCTAGTTGCTCTCTTCCTGCACATCCTACAAGGCTATCTGGGGAGGAATATGGTTTTCTTTTAGTAGTGCAGGAATATCTGAGGGCTTGTATTCTGCATTAACAAAGTCAAAGTGGAGCTGGGCATGGTGGCTCACGCCTATAATCCCAGCACGTGGGAGGCTGAGGCAGCAGTATCAGTGTAAGTTCAAGACCAGTGTGGGCTACAAAAGTGGGCTCAAGGCCAGCCTGAACCACATAGCAAGACCTGTCTCAAAAAGACCAAAAAAAAAAAAAAAAAAACCCACAAGGTCAAAGTGACCAAAGTATAAAATTAAATTGCAGTTTGTTTTGTAACCCAGTAGATAAAAATGGTGGGATAAAAAAATACAATGACTGTGTAAAATTTATTACAGTGAAAGATACATTGGCATTACTCTTTTCTTGAAATACACCCTCTGTGAACACACTTAGCGTATCATTCTTGGCACTTTCTGAAGTGGCTTTATTTTTATTTAATAGGGCCGGCTCAGCCGGCCTAAGGGTGGGGCTGGTGCAGCATATGGTGCCAGGGATCGAACTGTGGTCCTCTGCCGCTGCCTAAGCTTGCCTAAGCAGACGCTTTAAACCACTGAGCTATCTCACTAGCCCTCTCAAGTGGTTTTAGAAGTCTTCTTTTATGAATGTCTTTGGTTGCACCACTGCAACTGCCTTGATATCCTGAGTTGATCAAAAACGTGGTCATCTTAACTTCAGGGAAAAGCCAGAGCTCACACTGTGCCAGAGCTGGTGAATAAGTGGGTGAGGACACATGATCATGTTCCTGTGAGCCTGCCTGTCCAGTGGAACACAACAGCCTCAGTCACTTTATCTTTTATTGCATGTTATAAAGACACTCACAAAACAGGATTTCCAGGCTGGGGAGATAGCTGAGTGGTCTAAGTACCTGCCTGGAAAGCACAAGGACCTGGGTTCAATCCCCACATGCTATGCCAGCCCTAGAACCCTGGCTATACTGAAGCTGGGCGTGCTAATGCGCACCTGTAATTCTAGTGCTCGGGAGGCTGAGGCAGGAAGATCACTATGAGTCCGAGCTGTGTAGTGAGTATGAAAGGAAGGAAGAAAAGAAGGAAGATTTTTAAAAAATAAAAACCCACAATTTCCAGAACTTCTTTAGAGAGTGGCAAGAGTTCCCTTTCCTATCTTGCAATGTGTGTTACAGTTTTTTGAAACTTAAATATTTGCCATATATTTCGTCATGCCTTGAACATTCCCTTTCCTATCTTGGAAGATGGCAAACTAGAAAACTGAGAAGTCAGATACTAAAGAGAAGAAACCTGAAGCCAAGAAGGCTGCCAGTGACCCTGGTGAAAAGGATAATGTGAAGGCTAAAAGTCCGAGAAGGGGTAGCCCCACTGTAGCTGAAATCCTGTCTTGATTAAAGGAATTGATAGATACTCCCAGTATGCTATGTGTTCCAGAAAGGCTTTATAACAAGAAAGAATACAGCTGATAAATGGAAGGTGGAGAAGAAAAAGGAGTCATAAAACCAGTTGGTGGTGACAAGAATGGTGTTACCCTTAGAAAATGCCTACAATCGCTTTTCGGCCCTTTGGCTAAGATTAAGTGAAAAATGCCTAGCTACTACTCCAAACACTGTTGAGCCACAGCAAAAAAACATTTGATCAGCATGTGAGGCAGCTTCAAGGTAGCCTCACTCCGGGCGCCATCTTGATCTGCCTTGCGGAGTGCCACAGAGAAAAGAGAGTGGTCTTCCTGAGGCAGTTGGCCAGTGGCTTGCTACTTGTGGCTGGGCTTCTTAACCTTAATTGTGTTCCTCTGTGTAGAACACAGAGATTTGTCATTGCCACCTCCACAGAAATTGGTATCAGCAAAGTGAAAATCCCCAAACACCTCACTGATGCTTACTTCAAGAAACAGGCTACAGAGCCAAGACCCCAGGGGGATGAGATCGTTGACACCAAGGAGAGACACCATATTTCAGAGCAGCACAAGGTCAATCAGAAAGCAGTGGACTTGTAGATTTTAGCAAAAATCAAAGCTGTTCCTCACCCCTGGGACTACCTGTGATCCTTTTTGGCTCTGACAAATGGAATTTATCCCTATAAATTAGTGGTCTAAATTTCTTACTAAGGACCTAGTTAAATAATTGATATATTTTTTTTTAAAAGTGGCAGGAATGGATAAGTGCTTTCAAAGTGAGGGGGTATTTTGAGGGAGATTGATGGCAATGTGTGTAATAATTTTTTTGAAAGGCTTTATTTATTTATTTATTTATTTATTGCCAGCTCAGCTTGCCCTGGGGGTGGGGCTGGCACAGCATGTAGTGCGGGGGATCGAACCATGGTCCCTGTGGTTGCCTAAGCTTGCCTAAGCAGGCGCTGTAGACCACTGAGCTATCTCGCTGGCCCCTGTAATAATTTTTGAATCTTAAATACTTACCATATGTTTCATCATGCCTTGGACATCTAAATGCATCTGTGGAAATATCTTTACAGTGGAGATGGGCCGTGCAGATGTGTTCAGATCAGTACCTTTCCCATGAACCTTCTCTCATGTCTTTCCTTCTCTTTCCAGGAGTTGCTGTACGTCACCCCAACTCACATCCAGGCAGCGAGAGCAGGCAACACCATCCACGCCATCCTGCTGTACAGACGCAAGCTAGACCGAGAGGAGATCCAACCGGTATGCAAACGTTGCGTGGTTAACAGATTCCAGTAAAACAGCTTTAGCCAGGGGAATTGACATTGCGTGTGCCAGAAGTGCAGGATCGCACAAGTCCCCGCATGCCCCAAGCCTGATAGCCCTCAAAGCCATCACGCCATCAGGATGGTGAATCCTTCACCCCGAAAGTCCTTCTGCTGCTTCAGTCTCTCCCTCTTAGATAACCCCTGACCTGCTGTCTGTCATTCTGATTAGCTTGTCATGGCAAAGCCTTCGTGTAAGTGAAATCCTGTGTATGCATCTACCTGGCATAATTTTGAGACTTAATTCTGTTACATCCTAAATAAATTTATGTATGGTTAGTTTAGTTCTAGCAATTTCCCTCAGGAAAAAAAAAAAAACAAAAAAAACCAAACCTTTTGTTTTTGTTTTTGTTTGGTGGTCCTGGAGATCAAATCCAGGGGCACTTTACCATTGAGCCATCCCCACTGACCTTTTTATTTTTTAGGATGAGACAGTGTCAGTAAATTAATTGCCCAGCCCAGTCTTGAACAGTCTTTCTGCCTCAACCTCCTGAGTAGCTGGGATTTCAGGCACAGCCACTCTGCTGGCTTATGTCTCTCTTAAATACCCTTTGTTTTAAGCATCAGTTTGTAAAGAACTGGTCCAAGTACATTATTTTGGAAGTAAGTGCCAGATGTCAAATGCTGGCACGGGTTCAACCAAATCCCCTGTGAACCACCCCAGGGAACAATGGGAGAGGATGGAGGTGAGCAGAGAGAGCAGATGCTGCATTTAGATGTGTGGTCTTCATTTCCTCCCTCTTTATTTTCCTGTGAAAGTTAGTGTGTTTGTCTGAAGCACATCTTTATTACAGATTCGCCTTGCTTCTACCATTCCCCTCTGCTCGGCGCAGTGGGAGCGGTTGTTTAACACCTGCCGGATCCCCGGGGAGGAGACAGGTGAGTGGGCCTCCCCCAGGCCCCTGTGGCAACCAGCGCTTTCTGTCCTTCTGCTCCCAGTGAACAGGGTCAACCAAGGAACTGCATTGATTTTAAAGTCTTTCCAGAGAGTGTGGATCATGAGCACTACTGTTGCGTTCAGTTTGGACAGCAGGCCTATTTCCAGATTTTAGTTTCCTGTCAGCAGTGTTTTCTCCATGTCCACTGAACTATTTGTTTCATCTTCTGGATTCCTAGAGCATTTCTCTATGACTCTCAGGCAGGGGTGATCTTTTTTTTTTTTAATGTATTTATTACAGGGTCTCACTACACAGATCGGACTTGTAGTGATCTTCCTGTTTTCAGCCTCCCAGGCACTGGGATTACAGGTGTGCGTCACGCCGCTCAGTCTCAGTCACCTTCCCAGTGTGCCCTGGGGTCAGGGCTGGTACAGCAGGCTGGGGATCGAACTCCTGGCCCCTGTGTCTGCCTGAGCAGGTGCTTTAATCCTGAGCTATCTGGCTGGCCCCAGGCAGGGTTGATTTTAAATGCAAACTGCATTGTATTGGAGAAGTGGATTGTGAGCCAGTTGCTAGCTTGCCAGTGGCAAGGGGGCCGTGTGGTATGTCTGCCCAAGACATCCTGGAGAATGCCAGGAGGGACAGCTGCTGTCTGCTGGATGGCCCAGAGATTACACTGTGATGTCTGTGCAGGTAGGGAGATGTGGAGATGCCTGACTGGCCAGCAGACCCTGTCTGAGAGTATTGTTCGCTCTTGTAGTCCATTGCTGCATTAGGCCTCGGGGGAATGTCCCCTTTCTGTCCAGCCTCTGAGTGTGTTGCTGCAGCTGAGCTTCACTGTGGAGGTTTCAGGTCCCTACTGCGTCCATGCATACACCAACACAGCACACTAGCATGGCTTTTATACTGGGGAGGTGTAAGTAACCTGGAGACCACTTAAAGTGCTCAAAAGAATGTGCATAGGTGGTTGCAAATGTGACACTTTTTTTTTGGTCTTTTTTCAGACAGGGTTTTACTATGTATCCCAGGCTGGCCTTGAACTCACAGTGATCCTCCTACCTCAACATCTTGAGTGCTAGGATTATAGGCCTGTGCCACTGTGCCCAGCTATGACATAATTTTATATAGGCAATTTGTTTTTTTGTTGTTTTTTGGGGGCCTTTTTTTAGGGAAGGGTCTACAGGTTGTTCAGGGTCCATCTCACTTCTAGATCAGACTCATAGTGATCCGCCTGTTTACAGCCTCCTAAGAGCTGGGATTACAGGCATGTGCCTCCACGCCCAGTCTCAATTGCCTTCTCAGTGTGCCCTGGGAGCAGGGCCGGCACAGCAGCTCCAGGGATCGAACCTCCGGCTCCTGTACCTGCTTGCAGGCACTTACATCTGCTGAGCTATTTGGCTGGCCCTTATGTAGGCAATTTGAGTGATGGGGATTTGGGGGTCTATAAGGAGTCCTGGAACCAGTCCCTTTTAATGACAGGGTACAGCTGTCTAAACGTAGTAATCTTTCCTTTTTCATTTTTAGTAGTGAGGATTTAACTTTTAACACTAAGCTATAGCATCAGCTTTTTATTTCTTCTTTAATTTTGAGGCAGGACCTCACTAAACTGCTTAGGTTAGATTCAAATTTGCAGTCCTCTCACCTCAGCCTTCCAGAGGGCTAGGATTGTAGATGCAAGCCACCACATTTAGAGTACTTTACTATATAATGTAAGCTGCTTCTGGCTTTTCTTTTTGTCTTTAAAAGACAATGAATGTCCGTGGACCTCTTCCCCTGGGTCGTAGGTTAACTAGTTTGTGTGGTTAACTTGCTGTGCCTCATGGTGGGCTTTTCAGTTTGATTGACCCTGACGCATCCCTCTAGCAACATGCCCCCACCAGTCTGCATGTGCCGTAGTTAACTTTTCTTGTGGCTGAGACAAACCAAAAATAAAGGGCAAAAGATTTACTTAGCTCATGGTCTGTAGAGATTTCAGTTCATGATTGGCTGGCTGCAAGGTAGGGTGGCATGGCAGAGGGGCACCCCAGAGGAGAGACAGCTTATAGTGGGCAGAAAGCAGTGAGATAGTAAAGAAACACAGCAGCAAGCAGTGACCCTCTGTGTCGCTTAGATTACATCGGGTCCACTGGATAGCACTCAGGCCAGAGCTATGCCAGGGCTGTCAGTGGGCTGATTCAGGAATCACACACCTTGATCCCAGCATCACGCTCTCAGCTGCAGCCACGCCTGAGAATCCCCACCTGTGAACGCATAAGGCTTTGGGGTGACATTTAGACACAAGCCATAACGCTGAAAGACCTTTTGTCCCTTCCTTGCTAACACGGGGCTCACTCACCAGGGAAAGCAAATTCTTCGGTGTTAGTTGGACTTTTGGGTTTCTTCCATTGAGAACTTTTGTTCCTATATCTTGTGCCCTTTTAAAAAGTGGGTAATGCGTCTTTCTCAGTACTTCATGGGAAGTCTTTGTGCATCCTCGATGCTTAGCCTTCAGCAGCTCCTCAAGTATGTGGACCTGGTGCCCCCAGTCTCAGTCTTTAGTAGTAGTGGGCATTGCTCCCAAAACAGAGGGGCAACATCCAAAGTATCAGTTGCTTCTTGTGGATTTTTGTGTCTCATTTGAGACAGCATTTAACTTTTTTCTTTATTTATGGAGCTTTGGTCTGCCTAGAATTGATTTTTACATTTAGTGTGAGTTACAGATTGGGCATCATGTTTTGTGCGTGGATGGCCCCATCCAGGCCCAGGAAAACAGCAACAATTTGTCCCTCTCAGATGGTGTATACAGGTTCCTCTTAGTCCCAGTACAAACTAATTAAATTCTGTAATAAGTCATGATATCTGCCTAGAGAAGCCTCTCTTCTAAGACCTATCTTGGCATTCTGCACTTATGTGTGTGCTTAGGATCAGCTGTCAGGTCCACCAGATTCCTCTTGGAAATACAGACCTGGAGAATCAAATTGCTGTTCTCCCAGGCTTAAGCCCAGCTTCCCATCTCTGCTGGTCTGATCCTTGTCTGTTTCTTTTAATGATTTCAGAAAAACATCTCTCCCAGAAGGATCTTGCACATTATCTGTTAGAATTACTCTGAGGGCCTGATTGTTGTTAATTTTTCAAGTTGTCATTTACTAACTGTGCTGTTTCCTGGACTGTGTAATGAATAGCCCAGTTTAAACAACAGGGGGCTGGGGAGATAGCTCAATAGAATAAGCACTTCCCTGGCAAGTGCAAGGGTCTGAGTTCAATCCCTAGTTCCTAATAATAACAACAACAACAATAATAAGAATAATAAACAGGAACTTTTCTCAGGGTCCTGGAGGCTGCGAGTCAGAGATTCAAGTGTCACAAGTGGTCCTGCTGAGGGCTCTGTGTTTGACCTGCACATGGTGTCTTCTCACTGTCCTCTGTGCCCTCACAGGCCATCCTTATGTGTGTTGTGGCCTCACCCTTCACTGGAAGGACACCAGTGATTCTTTAGTGAGCTCATTTACTCTGAATGACCTTTTTAAAAACTGTCTCCAAATAAGGGCACCATTTTAGGTACTGACAGTTAAGAGTTAAGTCACAAGTGTGGTGTAACATGCACACCTCTGCCTTGGCACTGGGGTGTAAAATTTTTCAGCATGGAGCTTTTCACTTATGTATACTGCAGCTACTTTAAACTGGTTTTCATGGATGTGCCATGACTAATCGTAGGGGCACATGCCAGCTCTGATGTTTTTCTTCTGGCTCCTTTGTTTTTGGTTCTTTCTCTATGGTTGTTTGTTTGTTTATTTGTTTTGTTTTTTGCCCCTGCCGGGGCCTTGGGATAAGGGACCACACCACATGGTCCTTTGTTATCTCTGGCTTTCAAGTGAAACTTCAAATGTGCATCTGCTGCACGTTCCTGGTTGAGGAAGTTCTCCTCCATCCTAGAGTGCTAGGAATAGTTTATAAATGAGACCAAGAGTAAATGAGGTGTAGCTAGGCTTTCTCTGACTGGGTTCTTAAATGTCACTTCCTTTATGGTGGTGGCAGGACTGACTCTCATCTCCAGGTCAGGCGGGATCATTGTCACATGCTTTTTATCCCCTTGTAGCATTTGGCCTTCCCATTTGTCTGTCTGTCTGTCTGCCTGCCTACCTGCCTGCCTGCCTGCCTGCCTATTTATTTGCAGTTTGAACCTAGGAGTGTTGAACTATAACCTCAACTCAACCTCCTTTACAGTTGTGTTTGTTTGTTTACTTTGAGAGAGTTTTGGTAAGTTGCTCAATCTTGGCTCAAACTAGAAATCCTTCCTTAGCCCTGGCTTCATCTTACCTATAAGAAAACTGAGGCTTAGAGAGGGTAGTGAGTGGCCCTAAGTCACTGATCCAGTGAGTAGCCAGGTGTGCCTGCTAGCTATTCATGCTTGACTCCAGGCCTGAGAGGGCAGGGCTCTGGACTCTCCTACATTTCACGCTTTAAGAAATGTGGGTTCATTAAACTGAGTGAAATAACGCAGGGTGGGGAATTGTCACTTAGAGTTGGGGTGTATCCCTCTCATCTGACCTTGTTCTGGATTTTGTCCCCACTGCATGTCCACCTCAGACACCATCCAGCACCTCAAGGACAGCCGGCACATTGTCGTGTTCCACAGGGGGCGCTACTTCAAGGTCTGGCTCTACCACAATGGGCGGCTGCTGAAGCCCCGGGAGCTAGAGCAGCAGATACAGCGGATCCTGGATGACCCATCAGAGCCTCAGCCAGGGGAGGCCAACCTGGCTGCCCTCACCGCTGGAGACAGGTGCGTGGGCCCCGGGCAGCACTGTCCCTTCTGTGGATGGATGTGGGGCTTGCATCGTGGTGCTCTTCCAGCCCTGTGATCCGTCCCTATGGGTGCCTGAAGCAGTACCTGAGTGGTGCCAGCCACTGTGCTCTGTGTTCCATGGTGGCAGAGCCCATCCCAATAACACTCAAATTTGGTGAGGTCACACAATCACCTCTGCACAATGCAGGCAGGTGCACAATGCAGGCAGATGCATGTGTGGAGAGACACAACATGTGGAAATGTGATAGTTTGGCCTGCTGCTCACAACACAGGTCTTTTCTGTGGTCTCTAAAGGTGTGGTGACAGTTGTTTTTTTTTTGTTGTTGTTGTTGTTGTTTTGTGGGACCAGGGTTCAAACTCACAACCTTGCACTTGCCAGGCAGGCAATTGTGCCACGAAGCTATCTCCCCAGCTCTGCAACAGTGTTTTTCCACAACAGCCAGTGACCAGCCCTGCAGTGAGACCCAGCTAGGGTGCCTCTTGTTCAGTTCTGCAGGTAGCATCAGTTCTCATGTGTTGCGGGCTGAGTCCCACTACCCCCTTCAGATTCAGGAATTAATCTGTGCCTCTAGAGCTTCTCACTGATTGGCTACACATTTCCATGATGTCGCTTTGTAGGCTCCCTTAATTTGTTAGAGGGAGCTCCATATGATGGTACACTCCTGTAATCCAGACTCTAGGAAGCTAAGGCAGGAGGCCCAGCCCAGCAACTTTATGAGACTCTATCTCCAAATTTAAAAAGAAAAAAAAAAAAAAAAAGGACTGGGAACATAGCTCAGTGCAAAGGCCTTGGGTTTACCTGTAAATATAATAATCAGTCAGATGAAGTAATACACAGGGTGAGGCCTGCAAGGCTTCCAAGTACAGGACCCTAACTCCTCAGTGGGGTTAGGAGGTGGCACGTCCTGCTGGTCCATGGCCCTGTCCTTTGGATTCTTTTTTTTCTTTTCTTTTTTTTTTTAAAGACAGTGTCTCTGTCTTGTGTACCGTGGGCTAGCCTCGAACTCAGTGATCCTCTTGACTCAGCCTCCTGAGTGCCAGGTTGACTGGCATGTGCCGCCATGCCCAGCCCCTTTGGCGAGTTTATACTTGCATGGACATGACAGAAGCATGGAAGAGTGTAGAAATGGGATTGGACAAAAAGGGTCTGCTCTGACTTTAGCAGACATGGGGGCCTCTCTGTTTAGATTTCTTCCTGTCCTATCAGGTCAGTGGGCCTTCCTCCTGGCTGTGGAGCCAGGATGCCCATAAAATAGGCAGGTCAGGAAAGCTCCATCTCCAAGATAGAAAGATAGGGAGGATTAGAATATCTGACACATTTTGGGTAGAAAAGTTCCAGCTAGGTTAAAGATCTATTAACAAAGTAAAAGTAAAATGCTTTTTAAGGAAGGTAAAAATAAAAATCTGCCTGTGTCCAGCCTTAGGGACTGGAGAAAGTTAGAGATCTTGGCTTTTGGAGGCTGCAAGGAAAGACTACCTTTCACCGTCACTGCCTTCGAGCCATGCTGAAGCTGCATCGGCAACTAAGGAGAAGCAGCCAAAATACTTTCACAAAAGATACACTTATTGCCTAGGCATTTGGGAGGTAGTGTGAACTATGGGAGTTAGAAGCTAGGAACTGCAGAAGTGTGTGTCATCATACTGAAGGGCTCCTTTGGTTTCCCTGCCTTGTGGAATGAGGCTTCTGTTTACTTCGGACATGGCTGGTACGAGGCCTGCAGGGAACCTGGCGTAAGCTCTGTGTACACTGGGCCCGGATGGGTCTCTGTTGAGCTTTATGGTGTGTGGCTGGTGAGCAGCATCCCTTCTCTGTCCCTGCTGGGTGCCAGTGGTCCCCCTGCTATGACAGACACAGGCATATTCAGAGACCCCAGTGTTGCTGGGGCAGCCTGGTCCCTGGTAGAGGTGCTGAGTTAGGTGGTGACAGGAGCAAGGTGACCTTTGCAAGAACTGGTGGGCCTAGCCCTGCGCGTTGAGGCCACCAGTGGGCTGTGTCTTTAGATAGATGGTGGCAATGGGCCAAAGGACAGCAGGTGTCCCCAGGGGGCCAGAGAAGCCCCAGGCTGAGGAGTTAAGGCCAGTGCCAGATGTCTTTGGCTTCACTGCTGCCAGCTGTCATTTTATGGACCAGTTCTGGCATGAGTGACACAAGTAGATCGATGAACAGAGAGGCTCTTTTTGAGCTTGGAGAAAGAGCAGGTCCAGGCAAGCAGGAGACTGTGTCAGTTGAAGAAGTGAGGACCAGGAAGAGGACTGTGGGGGTGGGGGATAAAGAAGCTATGTTAGAAAAAGTTGGGGGTGCTCTGCATCACTGTATGGGACAGTGCAGCATCATAAGAATGTGTCTTGGTCCTTGCCTGTTTTTTGAGACGGGGTCTCACTCTGCAGTTCAGGTTGGCCTTGAGCTTTGTAGCTCAGGCTGGGTTTGATCTCACAATAATCCTCAGCCTCCCAAGTGCTAGGATTACAGGTACGAGCCACCAAGCCTGGCCTGCCTTTCTTTCTTTCTTTCTTTCTTTCTTTCTTTCTTTCTTTCTTTCTTTCTTTCGAGACAGGATGTCACTATGTAGTGTAGGCGGTCCTCCTACCTCAGCCTCCTGAGTGCTGGCATGACAGGTGTGCACCACTACCCCTGGCTTATTTCCAATGTGCTTGTCTGAAGGGCTTCAAGGACAGGAGGCCTAGAGATGGCATGCTGGGGAACTGGGATCCCCTTACCCTAAGCCACAGATTCTATAGGTTCCCAAAGTCCCCCCAGCTCCTCTCTGAATAGCTAGAGCCAGCGTTCCCTCAGCTCTTCAGCAGAGGGCTGCATCTGTGTCAGTCTTTATGGCTGTCACCTTTGTCCTCCTGGCTGGTACCTGTGTTTGGAGCTGTGGAGTGTATGGTCTTGTTCACACCATGGGTGAGCTGAGCCAGAGAGGCGATAGTGACTGGAGGCTGGACCTGGCGTCTTGATGAGAAAGGGGGAGCAGGGGCAGGTAGGGCTGGAGGGCGGGGCCACAGCAAAAGGTGGTAAGAGTGGGAATCGCTTCCCCCAGTGTGTGGCAAGGAAGGAGCACCTTGTCCTGAAGGTGTTGTGTCATTTGTGTACCCTGAACTTAGGGGCCAGGTGGCCTAAGGCTGAACCCATCCCTGCCTCAGCATATCTGTGACGTAATCTCCCTGTGCTTCAGTGTCCTCGCTTGAAAGATGGGCATTCTGTAGAGAAATGACAGCAGAGTTGGCACAAGGGGAAGGCGCTGAGCAGATGTGGACTCGAGCGCAGTTTCTCTGCTTTCTGCTGCCAGACCTGGCTTAGGCTATCTTCCAAGGAGTGCCGGAAGGGCTGGCAGGGGTGGGCTGCGCTTAGCTGGATTACTCTCTAGCAGCCGTGTCTACAGGCCTGGTCTGCGTTCTGGCTAGGTTCAGTCAGCGTTGATTGAATGAAAACAACACACTGTGCTGTGTATCCTGCTCCAAGAATAGCAGGGTGGACAGACAGCAAGGCCCAACTGGGCAAGTGATGCAGACCTCAGGCAGGCAGATGAATCACAGCTTGATTTCCTTCAAGAATTTCCTGCCAGACGCAGTGGTGCACTCCCACAATCCCAACTACTGGGAAGGCTGAGGCAGGAGGATGGCAAGTTTGAGGCCAGCTTGGGCAACTGAGTGAGACTTTGTCAAAATTAAAATGACTGAGAATGGAGCTCAGTGACAGAGCACATGCCTAGCATGCCTGAGGCCTTGGGTTTGATCCCTAGTACCAAAAAAATTTATTTCTTGAAAATTCATAAAGGTTATATTGTGTCATTACAGACATGTGCCGTGAGCCCTTCCGAAGCTGGTACAGGTTCCACTGTGTTTAACTGTGTCTGATCATTCCCACAGAATACCCTGGGCCAAATGTCGCAAGGCCTACTTTGCACGTGGGAAAAATAAACAGTCTCTAGATGCTGTGGAAAAAGCAGCATTCTTTGTGACACTAGACGAAACTGAACAAGGATACAGAAAGGAAGACCCGGAGGTGTCCATGGACAGCTACGCCAAGTCCCTGCTGCACGGCCAGTGTTACGACAGGTACCACCCTTCCCAAAGGTGGGAGTTTCCTGACTGTGTAGCTGATGCCCACCCCCAAGAATCTTTGTAGTAGAACAAGCTTAGCTTGGAAATAACTTTCCACTTTCTTCCCTCTATCTAAACTGTCACTCACGACCTGAGCCAGGTCTCTGAGATTCTTCTTTGTTATGCCCAATCACCTCTCCTTGGAGAGGCTGAGATGTAGTGGCCTCTGGGCACCTGGTCCAAGGCAGAAGGTGGCAGACAGGGCGAGTGTGGGGTTAGGCCTGGGAGTTAGCTTCGGCCTTGCTGTTGGTCATGGGGCTGATGCCTGTTGGGGGTTCCCTGTGCTCCCTGTAAGGTGAGGGTTCTTTCCCCCGCAGCTAGAGACCACGATCACCTGGGGCTGCTAGGGTGGTTGCATAGGCAGGGACAGCCTCTGGTCTTCCCAGCTACCTTGTGTTCCAATGGTCTGTCCTACTCTGGTTCCTAGAACATTTATGTTCCTTTTCCTGTCTGGCACAGAAAGGAAAGAATGACTTGGTATCCAGTTTCTGGCCAGTTGTTGGAGGGGTGGGTGGCAGAGCCCTGGGCTCTTCCAGAGGGAAACTGATTGCTTCAGGCCTGGGCCATTTCTGTTAAACATTCGATAGTGATGCTCCATCATCAGTCCTGATTGTTTCTCACAGGTGGTTTGACAAGTCCCTCACATATATTGTCTTCAAGAATGGCAAGATAGGTATGAACGCAGAGCACTCCTGGGCAGACGCGCCCATTGTGGCCCACCTTTGGGAGGTGAGTGTCCTGCTGTCCTTGGGGACAGAAACAGCTTTCAAAGTCTGACCCTAAGCTGATTTCCCTTGGTGTGGATCCTTGAATGTGACTCTGTAACACGTGTGTATGTAGTTACCTCGCCAAGGAAAGCAGGGAGGGCTTGTTTCCTGTCTCTGAGGACCTGAAGGAGCAGCACATGCCCTGCCACCCTCTTTCCAAAACTACCATTACCACGTGGCTGTGAGCTCTTGTACAGCACGTTTAGGGCATAAGCGTACACAGTTTATTCTGAAATAATTGCCTTGTTGCTGGATTTCCTAAGGTTTTTTTTGTTTTGTTTTGTTTTGTTTTTTTCTGTCTACCTGGTTTTGGACAAAATAGAAGCAAACTTGTTAAAATTCTGGCTTATGAAAAGGTAGCATATCTTTTACTGACAACATCATTTGAATTCTTAAAATTAACAAATCACTTAAAAACATGAAATCTTGAGGCTGGCAAGATAGCTCAGCAGTCTAAAGTGCCTGCTTAGGCAACCGCAGGGACTGGTTTGATCCCAGCACCACGTGCTGCACCAGCCCCACCCCAGGGGAGGCCAAGCTGGCCATTAAAAAAAAAAAAAAAAATGAAATCTCTGTTATCTTTTTCTTTTCCTTTGTAGTAAAGGAGATTAGACACAGGATCCCACACATGCTAGGCAAGTGTTCTACCACTGAGCTATACTGCAAGTCCAATTTTTTTTTTTAATGTAGTTGGTACAGGTTCTCACTCTGCAGCTTAGAGTCACAGTGATCCTCCTGTTTTCAGCCTCCCCAGTGCTGGGGTTACAGGCATACACCACCACGCATGGTCTCGGTGGCTGGCTCAGCTTGAACCCTAGTTCCTGTACTTGCCTATGCACCCAGCCTGATTTTTAATATTATCTCGAGATGGGTCTTACCAAGTTGCCCAAGTTGACCCCAACTTTGATCTTCCTGAGCCACCAGAGGAGCTAGGATTACAGTTGTGCAGACCTGACCTGGTTCAAGCACCTGTTACCCTCTCCCTAATTCAACATTTTAAAATACAGGGCTGAAGTACCTGCCTGGCAAGTGCAAGGTCCTGAGTTTGATCCCCAGTTCTGGAAAAAAAAAAAAAAACAGGTCTGGGGAGATGGGTGTAGCCCAGTAGTAGAGATTTCAAGTTTAATCCCCAGCACTGCAAAAATAAATAAAATATCTAGTGGATTAACTTCTGCCACTGTTTTTTAATTTGCCTTCTCTCTAAACTATTTGAACTATTTCATGTTTGGCATGAAGAACTGAATGAAGGTTTGCTGTCTTAACTCACCTGTCAGGTTCTTGTTTAAGGAAACCGCCAGAGTCCAGAATTAATAGCAGCAGACTTGGCACAGAAAGTCCTGATGAGACCTGCGTGGTTATTTTGAAAGCAACAAGCCCCCTTGAGATTCACAGTGAACACAACGCTATGTTTTTGCCATCTTTATTTCCCTGCTGCTCTAAGAAAGAACAGAATGAGATGACCTTAACATCAGAGCCCGGGTGGGTGGGAGTCGGAGCTGGGGGCTGAGGGTGGAGTCCTGCACCCTCTGCAGAGCCCCAGGGTGCAGAGCCAGGTGTGTGCTGAAATTCCCACAGTAAACTTGTAAAGGAATGGGGTGGGGGGGAAACAATAGGATACGGGTCCTTTATCTGAAATGTTGGAGGGTAGGCTGGGATTTGGCAACGGTCTAAACACTTCACTGATTGAGCATAATTTTTGAACTCTGAAGTGCTTGGAAATCTGTCTCATTAAACACCAACACAGTGCTCTGAAAGTTTCAGATTTTGGAGAATTTTGGATTTTGTGTTTTCAGATTAGGGATACTCAACCTGTATCTCATTCTTTTTTATCCAGATACCTATGAAGGCTTTGAATCTTGGTTTTTTTGTTTTTCTTTTCTTTTTTTTTTTAGACAGGATTTCATTGTGCAGTTCAGGCTGACCTTGAGTTCCCTATATAGCCCAGGTTGGCCTTGAACTCATACAGTTCTCCTGTCTCAGCCTCCCAAGCACTGGGGCTACAGGTGTGAACCACCACACCAGCTTGGTGCTTCTTTTTACAATATTGTGTCCATTTTTCTGTGGAGCTCTACAGTCTTAAGAACAGGTGCCCTGTCTCTTGGGCCTCGTGCATGCCATCCTCCACCTGGAGGGAAGGGTTTTCCTGTGGGTCTCAGCTGACCCCATCTGCTCTGGGTCTGATCCTCTCCCAAGATCAGGGGAGGAGCTTCTGGCTCATTAACCTTCGTCTTCTCAACTATCTCACTTCTGGTTTGGGTCTTGGCGAAACTCCTGTAGAGCTGCTCTTTTGGAAGAGGAAGGTTTGCTACAGGGAAAAGGTAAAAAGGAAAACACAAAGCTGTCTAGGCTTTAAGACCTCAGTGTGATCCTCAGACACTAACAGATAGTAAAAGGCAGCTAGGGCTCCTGGCCACACCGGGTCTCTTGCTGATGCCCACTGAGGCTTACCAAGCAGAGCCTTTCAGCCCTGGACATGACTAAGGTCATGCTTGTTTATCTGGACACAGTGACAGGTGCAGGCACAAGATGGTCACACACTGTTCTGAGGACATTCTGAGTAACACATGTTGGAGAGCTGTTGATAAAGGAGAAACTGAGTCCCAGGCCAAGAATGTTTATCAAAGAGAGGTCTAGGGCTATGTACAGGGTCAGGCTGAATTTTTTCAAAGTACTCTGAATAAGATAAGGATGAAGGAATTTATTCTTAGATGAAGGCAACTGATTAACAGTGGTGCTTACATGTTACTGGAAGGCCTGGCCCTCCAGAGACATTAGATGGAGCCCAGGACTCGTGTGTCTGGGTGGGGGGTGGGGGGGATTGACCTGGTCCCTCTCCTGGGTCTTGTACCACATTGAAATAGGACTGGTACAGGAAGAGGGGTGCCTGCTAACAGCAGGTCCAATTGAAGCAGCGGCCTTCTGGCCCTTGATGTTTTTTCCTTCTTCATGTTTTTTGTTTTGAGACGAAGTCCCACTGTGTAGCCCAGGCTGGCCAGGAACTCACAGCTGCTCCCAAGTTGCTGGGGTTACAGGTGTACACCACCACACCTGGCTCCTTGACGTGTTTTCTGTATTTATTCACATTGAGATCTGCTAGTCCCAGTGCATTTCTGTGTTGGGGTCCAAGAACCCAAGTGTGTTTCCCATGTTTAGCTGTGTTGGGTCTGCGGACTCCATTGTTTCATGGTGTAGGTCATGTTGGTCCAGGAGCCCTGTGTTTTTTTCATGTTTAGGCATATTGGAGTCCATGTTGGGGTTCAAGGGCTCCCATGTGTTTCCCCTGTCAGGTGTGCTAGATTCAAGAGTCCAGACTCCAAGCAGCTCTGACTGAGCAAGCTGGCCCCTGCTCAGTGGGAGCTGCAGGCCAAGCACAAGTGGCCTCTCCTTCTATCTGGCAGTGTCAGCCCCAAGCTGGCGCTGTCTGCCTGCCTCACTCAGACAGGGACCCTGAGCACAGGGAGTCCTCTTTCATGGTGCTTCAGTGAGACACGGTGCACATATCGTGACATCCACCCTGTTAAGTTTCCCAGAGGTCCACGGTTCCTGAACATTCACCAGGGGATTGTGCCATAATTACCACTGGACATTTTTATCACCCCAGCCCCAAGGCTCCTTTCTCCTCTTCCCAGCCTGCTGGTAACTGGCGATGCCCCTTCTGATTCAGTGGAGGTTCTAGATGTTTCACAGAGATGGAATCAGGAAATATGTGGCCCTTGTGTCTGGCTTTCCCTCAGTCAGTGATGTCAAGGTCCATGCAGGGTATAGCAAGCACCAGGGCTTTATCCTTCCACAGCTATAGAACTTTCCATTGTGTGGCCAGAGCCCATTTTGTTTGTGTTCATCAGTTTGGGTCTTGGGTTGTTGGCACTTTCTGCACATGTGTGTTCCAGCTTGTGTATTAGTGCGCTCCACTCTTGTGGCATGCACACCTGGGGGTGTAATTGCTTGATTGTGTGGATATTTCATTCCTTGAGGAAGATCAGAAATCCCTGTGTGTGTTATAAAACGGCGTCCGCGTGACATGACATGATCCCTGCCTGCTGTGCCTTACGTGGCTGTACCAGCCGTAGCAGATGCCGATTGCATCCCAGGAGGGCTGGTACCCTTAGACGATAGACAAGTGGGCTTAGACGAGTGCATCGCCTCAATGAAGCCCAGTCTTCTCACATACACACACGAGTTGGTGATTGTTACCCCAGGCTGCACATGAGCAGTCCAGGGATGGTGACATCTACATCCCAGGCCTAGAAATAGGCTCTAAGCATCTTAGGGTGGCGTCTGAGAACAGCTTGGTTCTGCTCTTGACCTGTTGTGTGACCCTGAGAGAGCTACTGACCTCAGCTGCCTCCTTTCTCACCTCCGCGGTGGAATGGATGTGCTCGCCGGGTGTCTGTGAGGATGCCTGGTGCCAGGCGCACGATGAGCACACAGTAAGTGGGTGGTGGTGGTCTGGTGTTGAGGCAGCTCTGTAAAGAACTAGGCTTTGTTGTTCTCAGATGCCACGTATTTCATGTGGCACTACCAGTTATGGTCTCTGTAATCTCATACGTTTTGTCTTTGTTCCTGTTTCCTGGCACACAGCTCCTAAAACGCCCAGAATCCCTCTAAGTGATAATGTATTATGGGTGCAAATGATTGGCTGACCCTGGATCCTCCCAGGTGGCTTCAGAATGGGCCTGGTGACTGGAAAGTCTAAGGCAGGACTAGATAGTCGCAACTTCAGCCTCCAGGGAAGGCCAAAGGGCAAAGGTTGGGCTGGTCACTAGTGGCTGGTGACATAGTAATGCCTCCAGCATGGTGCCCCCATAGAAAACAAAAGGACAGGGCCTGGGGAGCTCTACACCCCCAAATACAGGGAGGTATATGGAGTATGGGACACCTGGGGACAGTACTTTCCCTCACCCTATGCCTCTCAATCCTTTGGGACAAATTTCATAATAAAGCAGAAATCTAGGCTGGTGCTTACAGAGTTCTATCAGATGCTCTAGGAAACTTATCAGACCCCAGGAGGGAGTGAAACCTGTTTGTAGCAGTTGGTCAGCAGCATGGGTCACAGAAAGGGATGGCACCTGGTGCCCAAAGTGGGGTGTGACCTTGTGGTCCATGAGCAGTGTGTTCTTGCTTGGCATGTGGAAACTCCTGCGTCCAGCCCTGAGCTATCCTGTGTGGAAGGTGCAATAGAAGAAGCTGCATTTGGGTTTCTGTTCACTTTGTGTCTTCTTGCATTTCACAGTACATTATGGCCGTGGACTGGTTTGACCTGGGCTACGAGGAGGATGGACATTGTAAAGGAAACACCAACCCCAACATCCCCTACCCCACCAGGCTACAGTGGGACATCCCAGAAGCAGTAAGTCCCAGTGACCCAGTGAACGTCACTGTCTCAGTCACTTTCTTCTTACTGAGATCAATGCTGAACACCCAACACTTGACTTAGAGGAGGGTTTATTTGGACTAGCAGTTGGCAGAGAATTCAGGTATTGGCTGGCTGGCTCCAAGCAGGAAGGGCCTGACAGAACTGTTCATGTCATGGCAGCCAGAAAGCAGAGAAAAGGGAGGAGCAGGGGAGGAACATACACCCTTCTGGGCTGTCTCCAGCCTGGGGACCAGGCCTCTCCTAACTGCATGTTGAGCTCTGAACCCATGGTCCAGTCACCATCCAGAAGCCCCACTACTAAACTTGGGAGGGGCATTCCAGATGTAAGCCGCAGCAGTGACTTACCTCCAGTTTGACCTCTCACCACCTTCCAGCAGCACTTCTGTGTGTTCCCAAGCTCCACTGAGGCCGTTAGATTCTGATAGCTATTTCCTCAGGGCTGCTACGGGTGCCCTCATAGATACTTCCTGCATTTGAAGCTTTTGGCCAAGGCAGCCATGTTCTAGCTTGGATCTAGCTGGACATCTGTAAACTTCACAGCAAAGAGTAAAAACCCAAATCTCAAAGGGTTACAGTACTCTAAGTCGTGATTCTTGGGATTCTTGGGCATGGTCCACTCAGCAGATGCCCTGTGGGGAAGGAAATAGCAGGCCCAGCTCATCTGATCAGGCAGGAACCCCTGGGCCTCAGAGGCTGTCTTCAGGTAGTCATGGTGTGCTGTAGCCCCCCCAGGGCCAGTTTGGGAACAGAGACTAGGGTGACCTCTGGCAGTGTGCCCTCAGGCGCACGGCTCTGGGAGTCCACCAAGGCAGTCTGCGCATTGCAAACATTTCCAAAGAGACTTGACTTTTTGGAGCAGTGGGTTTTATGGGAGAATTGAGGAAGGTGCAGAGGACTTCCCACGTGCCCTTCGCTCCCCACTGCCAGCATCCCCCACCAGAGTGGCACGCTATGACAGCCTGCAGGGCTGCACCGAGTCTGTGGCTTACGTCAAGGCTGCTCCTGGTGGGGCACAGTCTATGTAGTGGGCTACACTCACCATCGGCATTGCCCAGAGTAGTGTCCCTGCCCAACACATCCTGTGTCCACCCTCCTCCCTCTCTCCCCTGCTGCGGGCCACTGGTCTCCCCCTTCTCCAGAAGTGGCAGAGTGGGGGTGCACAAGGCAGCTCCTTTCATTCAGCAGTGTGCATTTCAGCTTCCTCTGTGTCTTCATGGCGCCACTATGGGGATTTTCTTTTTGAGTGTTAAATAGTATTCCACTATGTGGCTGAACTTTTACTTTCTAAAGCTTGTTCCTTATAGTAACAATGGGCTTTGGAGAACAAACTGGATTGTTTGAAGTGCCCTTTGGGGCCTCTGTGGGAGCCAAGACTCCTTCTGTGTTCCTCTGCTTGGGTCCCCTGCTGCTCTGAGGTGGGGGAGAGGCACCACGTGGCTGACTGGGTATCCTGGGTAGTGCTTTCTTCTGGAGAGTCCACATTTCCTCTCGCTGAAAGGCACCTTTCCTTCTTGCCCTGCTCTCCCCAGTGCCAGGAGGTGATAGAGACCAGCCTGAGCTCTGCGAACCTTCTGGCGAACAATGTGGACATGAATTCCTTCCCATTCCACACCTTTGGGAAAGGACTCATCAAGAAGTGCCGGACCAGCCCAGATGCCTTCATCCAGCTTGCCCTGCAGCTGGCTCACTACAAGGTAGGAGGCAAGGGCTAGGATTCTGTCCGGGTGCTTCTGCAGTCCTGTGTCCGTGCCAGGGCTGCGGCAGGTGGAGGAGCCCGAGGCCTAGCACAGAAGCGAGGCTGCTGGTGTGCAGAGCATAGCTTTCCAAAGATGAAGGCAGCACTACAGCTTAGAATGTTCCTGCTGGGTACCAAGTGCAAGTTCAGTAGGATCCCTTTTGGACAGCGGTGGGCTTCTGTTTGAGAGGGAGAGTGAATGTGGGGGGTGGACACATTAAGATCTTACTACTCTACACAGGGGCGAGTTAAACCGTATCATGAGCCCCAAATCCTAGAATGGAAAATTAGACATATCTGGGGCAAGTTACTTTACATGTCTGACCTCCTTTGAAAGGGGAAACCACCGCTACTCAGCGGTGCTCTGGACTCAGCAGGGTCGCTGCGTGCACACAGGCTGGGTGGCATTTCCACCTCCCTCCTCATAGTGCCTGCGCGTGTCAGCTTGCACACAGTGGCCCAGTCTCAGAAATGTCCCTCTGTGGCAGGCTGGGACAGGGCTTCTTGTCCTTTGGCAGAGGTGCCCTAGACAGCAGGATGGTGTTGAGTTATGGCCTTAGCTCAGGATGTGCTTCCTCGCCTCCAGTACTGGGGATTGAACCCATGGCCTTCGCCCTGACCTGCGTCCTCATCCCATTGTTTTACTTTTTATTTGAGACAGGGTCTTGCTAAGTTGCCCAGCTGGGTCCCAACTTGCTGTCCTCCTGCACCAGCATCCCAGAGTGCTGGGATTACAGGTGTGTGTCACCACACTCAGCTGTGTGCCTGTTTTTGTTTTATATTTTGTGGTTTTTGAGACAGGGTTTCAGGCTGGTCTTGGATTCACTGTGTAGCTCAAGCTGGCCTCAAATTCATAGCAATCCTCCTGCCTCAGCTTCTTAAGTGCTGGGAGTGTACGCATATGCCACCATGGCCAATAATGCTGTTTTTGTTTTGTTTTCTTAAGAGGCTTGGGGAGAGGTGCAATTTGTTTTTTTGGTTCTTTTGTTTTTGTCCTACAAGGAATTAATCCAGGGCTTCATGCTTGTCAGGCAGGTGTGTGCCACTAAGCTACATTCCAGCCCAACAGTGTCCTGTTTTGGGGGGACAGGGTTACCAGGATTCAAATTCAGAACCTTGCACTTGCCAGGCAGGCGCTGCACCACTGAGCTACACGTTCCTGGCCAGCACTGAGTCTGACACTGTAAACTGTGAGGACTATGTCCATGTGATGTCTGTGGGGACAGCGATGCCACTGCTAAGTCTGGCTGGGGTCTGAGTGCTTCATGCCTTTCATGCCTCGTGGTCTCTCAGCAGGGGCCACCTTTGTTCTCCCACTTTACAGGTGAGGGGCTCCAGGCAAGAGAGGTCAGGTGACTTGGTAAAGTGACACTGCACAGCTGGGGGCAGATCCAGACTCAGAGCCTAGAAGCTTGAGTTGTGCTAGTAAGGAAAATGAGCAAATGCAGGAAAGTAAAAGGAACGTCAGAACCGATGACCATGCCGTGCTTCAGAAGGTCCTGGCAGTCAGGCTCAGGGCTGGGCACAGGGCCCAGTGGCGGGCCCTTTCCTGGCATGTGTGAGGTCTGTGCTCCATCCCTAGCATGAAATAATAATACAATCCCAGCGCTTAATGTTTCTAAGTCTCTGAAATGCATACAGCAGCGCAGTTAGATGGAGCACAGTAATTGCAGGGGACAAATGCACCCACTATGACAGAATGGAGTCGAGGTGTGGATCTTGTGTTAATAAACTTCAACTTAAGACTGGCAAGGGAACTTTGCAGTTGTGCCACGCTGGGACATCAGCAGAAGGCGATGCCTCTGCCTCAGAGAACGCTGGGCTCAGCCGCAGAAAAGCATCCTAGGTCCGTGAGCCGTGAGTGCAGCACACCTGCATCCACACCTCTCCTGCTGCGTCACACCACCCAGTGGGCAGCAGCCACCTGTCCCAGCTCCCAGCAGGTCACTGTTCTTCTCTTTCACCCAGGGGACCTTCTGTCCCTCCCCTCTTGTGTCCCATGCGGTACCGTACGTCCCCCTCTTTTTCTGGCTGTCAGCACAGAGGGAGCTCAGTCAAGTAGTGTGCGGCCCTCTGTCCTGCTGTCAGCTGCATCTTGAAATGAAACGGAAACCTGGGCCACCCGCGTACTGACCCCATCTCCTCCTGACCTTCCTGAAGCCAGTGACTCCTCTGATGTCACCAGCTGACCACACAGAGAGGCCCTGTCTCTCTGCAGACTCAGCCACCATGCTTGTACTCCCCTTGCTGCACCCTGCCTGCTGCTGAGATGCGTTGTCTTTCCCAGGACATGGGCAAGTTCTGCCTCACATACGAGGCCTCCATGACCCGACTCTTCCGAGAAGGGAGGACCGAGACTGTGCGTTCCTGCACCACAGAGTCCTGCAACTTCGTGCTGGCCATGATGGACCCCACCCAGACGGTAGGTGCCCTCCACCAAGGGCACGGCTGAGCGTATTCTCCTGGGGGAAGCCCTGTGTGTCATACAAGTCCTGCCTGCCCCAGCTGCTCCTCCCCTCTTGGAACAGAAAGTATTAAGAGCCAAGCGTGGTGACACTGCAGACATTCTTTTACACATAGTACTTCTGGAAATCAGATTATGCCTCCTAAAGAGTCCTTCCATTAGAGTGGGCGAATCAGGGATGGAAGAGTCACTGGTGCCAGGGTGCAAACGTGGCAGCTGTCACATGGGAGCGTGGCCCTGTGTGCAGGCGTGGGGCTGGGGTTTCTCTCACAAATCCATCCACCGTCATACATACATAAAGGAACAGACTGAACTCTGCCACCTGCTGGGTCCCTGACTGGCAGGTGGCTGGGGTCAGGTCTGTCTGGTGGTCTCACCCCCTACCCAGGTACTCTCTGTGGCAGCCCCAGGTGACCCAGGGCTTTCTGGCTGTCTGCCCATCTTCATTGTGGGAAGACCTCATTTCTGAGGCAAGAAGCCAACTGGGATTAGACAGGCAGCTCTGCTCAGCCACTGTTGGAAGCCTTTGGGAGGAACCTGGAAGGCCAGGGCTTGTTGGGCAGTCACGGCCTTCCTGGACTTCCATTTAGAACACACTGTGTCCCCCAGTGCAGCACCCAGAAGGACCTTTTGGGGGTCCCATCTAGAGGCCTGAGCTCAGGAGTACCATTTTAGCATAATTGCTAGCCAGATCCAAGGTGCCAGAGGGACAGGGCCTCTATTCTGACATGAAAAGTACACATCCTACCTGCTTAAGTGATTACCTCAGTGTCACAGATGAGGTGACAAAGGGGACCCTGAAAATGCTTTGCTGACAGACACCCTGTGCAGCCCACTGAAGGCAGGAATCAGGACAGGGTGGCTGGGTGGTGGCCCCTGGCAGGATGCTTTGTCTGCCGCCCACCCTGGCACTTCTCACAGGGGCCCCCTGTTGGCAGTGTTCTGTCAGGGAGGGAAGGTGACTGTTGCCCTTCCTTGGAAATAGGGACATGTACCACACAACCCAAAATGTCCAGTGTATGTCCTTCTTGACTTTTGTCCCTTAGGTTGAGCAGAAGCTTAAGTTGTTCAAGGCAGCATGTGAGAAGCATCAGCACATGTACCGCCTGGCCATGACCGGTGCTGGCATCGACCGCCATCTCTTCTGCCTCTACGTGGTCTCCAAGTACCTCGCTGTGGAGTCCCCTTTCCTAAAAGAGGTCAGCTGTCTTCTGGGGCTGAGCCCAGTGGCTTAATACACAGCCTTGCAAATCAGAACCAGCACAGAGAGAAGTCGGCCTGTGGGTGGAACTGCCACAAAAATGGGCCGATGGGAGCTGCAGCTGTTGCGGTGCTTTTCTTCCGTGATTTGCAGTGCTCTGCTGTCAGATTCCCCCTCTGGACTTCATACCCGTGAGCAAGCACACAGCTGAGATGTGAGATGGCAGGGAGTTCTGAGCACCTGTCGCCTTTGGCTTTTGGTTTTGTCTTACTTTTCTCTCATTGCTGAGACAAAATTCCAGACACCTAAAGTTAAAGGAGAAAGGGTCTATTTAGCTCAGAGTTTATAGAAATTTTAGTTCAGAATTGACTGGCTCCAGGGCAGGGTGGCCCATGGCAGAGAGGCATTGCAGAGGAGAAACGGCTCATGGCGGGCAGAAGGTAGCAAAGCAGCAGGGACAGCCGTGCTCACACCCTTTGTCCCAGTGCCCTTGAGCCTAGCAGTCACTATGAATCAACTCCAGTATCACGCACTAGATTCAGCCACCTCTTAAAAAGCCCCACCTGCGACCATGTGAGGCTTGGGAAGATATCTAGACACAAGCCGTTTAGTTTTGTTACTGTCCTTTTGAGATAGGGTCTCGCTAGTAGCCCAGGCTGACCTGGAACTCATATGAGTGTTGGCATTATAGGTGTGTGCCACTGTGCCCCTGCGCCCCTGCTTTACTCAGTTTTGTTTATAATATGGCTTATTTCATAGTATGTTTATATAATTTAGTATTTAAACATGATTGTGTTTAATAATCAACTTGGAAAAGATCCCTAAAAATTTAGCAGTTGTTTCCCAGGAGCTGATACAAGTCTGATGTCACCACCCTCCTTCCAAATCACAATAAAACACATCTGTTGCCTTTTCTGTCTGAGACGCTATGTGGTGCCTTCACCCCAACCCAGGGGTCCTCCCTGGCTCTGCAGGCTTTCTGCAGATATGCTTCCACAAGGCCTTTGGGAACAGACTTCTGGTGTCCTCTAAACCAGGCACACCTTTGTTTTGTCTTCCCAAGGTGAGGTTGTCAGGACAAAGGAGTTGAAGAAAGTGTCATTTCAATACTTCCTCCCCTCCCTTTATCTCCTTCTTCCTTTGATCATTGCAATACTAAGGATTGAACCCAGGGCCTTTATTCTGAGCTAAACACTTTATTTTGAGACAGGATTTCACTGTATCACTAAGATAACCAGACAGGACTCAAATTTGTGATCCTCCTGCCTCAGCCTCCCAAGTGCAGGCATTATAGGGGTGCACTGCCACATACCCCCTTCATTCACTGTTTAATTCTCCAGGTTTTATCTGAGCCTTGGCGATTGTCTACAAGCCAGACCCCGCAGCAGCAAGTGGAGCTCTTTGACTTCAAGAAATACCCGAACTATGTGTCTGGTGGAGGGGGCTTTGGTCCGGTAAGTGCGGGCAGGGTCTGTGGTCCGTGTTCACGCAGAGACCTGTGGGGCTTGCCCTCCAGTGAGCTCTGTGCACTTCCCGGTTCTGCAGGTTGCTGATGACGGCTACGGTGTGTCATACATCATCGTAGGAGAGCACTTCATCCACTTCCACATTTCTTCCAAGTTTTCCAGTCCTGAGACAGTAAGTTTGAAAAAAATTTCTTTTTCTAACGATAAAGTGTTTTTACTTTTGAAGGAAGCACGTAGATAAATTTATCAGAAATTTTCAGTTGAGTTATCTGCATCAGTCCTGGTTTGGGATATTTTCAAAAATTCTCCAAAGCTCATTTTAGAGAAATATATTTCACCTGGCTTTCCCTGCTTTCCTTTGCCGGGAGGCGTTGAAATCTTAAATCTTCACGTGCTTCTGTAACTGAATTTCAGACTCCGTAGCTTTTGGAAGGTGGACAAAAAATAGGCAGATGCTAGGAAATACACTGTCCTTCATGGATGGGACACGTGGCCGCCTTCCCTGTGCGGTGCACTTCAGCCTCCTTCCCACCTTGTATGTAGCCTGTAAGCAATGCCAGGTTCACTTTTTAACTACAAGACAAAGAATTTACTCAAGATGATTTATCTTGAGGACATAGGAGATGGGGTGCAGGGAAAAAGTCTCCATCAGTGCCGGGATTCACTTCCTTGCTGTGTTCTATGGAATGCAGTGATGCCAGGGAAGTGCTAGGGACGCTCAGTAACCCATCCTTTGTCACCTCCTCACCTTCTGTTTGTCCATCCTTCAGCCAGAGCTTAGAGAATTGACAGACATTTGGATTAAGTCCCGGGTCAGATTAGAAACGTAACAGCCTGAAACACAGCTATTTCTGCCTATTAATGCTTTGCTTTTTTGTTTTTGAATCAAAGGATTCTCATCGCTTTGGGAAGCACGTGAGAGAAGCCATGAGCGACATAATCGCCTTGTTTGGGCTCACAGAGAATTGCAAAAAGTAATTCCCCTGGCGCCGCTGTGAAGGGAAACGGACTCTTCTGAAACAAACCAAATGAAGACTAGATAGTAATCCTGGGGGTAGTTCAGGATGCAAGTTGCTCTTAGAAAAGTCAGAAGTTTTCCTTCCAGAAAGGGCTCGTTTCCTTCTCCCAGGAGTGGTGGGCACACTGTGTGAAGTGCATTCCTACTGCTTCCGGGTTGACCCTGGACACAGCACCCCCGAGGCTTTGCACCTCCTTGTACTCATTAAGGGATTAGAGTGTTACTGAGTTGATGAAGGAATTAGTGGGGTTGTGGCTTCACATGCATTGGACATGTAAATGACATGCTTCCTCAGAGGTGACCAAGTACCTGGTACTTACTTGTCTTAGCAGCATAAACTTCTGTCTCATGAAAAAGAAATGTTGTTCCCATCGGCAGTGATAACAGTTACAGCTAATACACAATGCACTAACTGAAAATGCCATGCTTCAGGTTTGTCACTGGAGGTGACAGTCCTCAGTTTGGTAGTCTGTGACTGCAGCTCCATGCTTGAAGCAGGTCATAGACCTCAGCCTTAGAGTTCCTGAGCCTGCATGTCTTCAAACCCAGTGCCTTAAAGAGGAAGGCCCTTGGGATGGGCTGAGGGAGGAGCATAGGAAATGTTTATTTTGTGCCATCTCTGGGTGAAACTGGAGTTGGGGTTTGTCGCTCCCTTCTCAGTTCATTGAGTGTGGCTAACCCTAAATAAGAGTTTGCTCTCATTCCCCTCCCCTAGGAGACTAGTCCCCCTGCCAGGTGTGGTGATGCTGGGGTCTCCTCCTTGGCCACCCTTTCTGTTGTTACGCAACAAAAAAGATCAGTTGTGTCAGAAAGCGGAACGCAGGACCCAATGGCCAGATTGTACATATCTGGAGACATGCTGAAAAATAAAATACTATGTGTGCCTCAGGATGAATGTGTCCCTTTGCAGACAGCGAGGAGAGCAAGATTGGCCACGGGGACAGCAGTGGAGCTTGAGGGAGGGCAGGTCAGCCTCACCATGGCCTGAAGACCAGGCTTGAACACAGGATTTCCTTCTGATCTCACCTGGTCAGAGAAGACCTGCTTGTGTTTCCAGAGGAGCTGGAGGTGGCTGGAAATAGCAGGCCGGGTCCTCCAGGTGATGGTGCTAGGTCCATACAGCCCATCCTAGATAGGAGTGCCTTTATCAAAAGCACCTGATTGACCACAGAGCAGTTATGCACTGATCATCTTCCATATTTACTGTAGACATAAATATCATGGAGTGACATTCCCAGCACTTCAGGTCTGGCCTGTTGTGACAAGCTTAGCTGTCCATTTTTTAAACTGTGTATTTATTTTTCTGACCACTTTGTCCTCACTGGCTTTGCCCCCGCTTCTTGCTTCTGTGCTCTGGTGGAACAAAAGCGTGGGTGGAGTATGGGAGTAGACACAAGGCGCCTGCTAATGAGCAGATGCATACTTATTTATGTATATTTTGTAGTGTAAAAATGCCACCTAAATGGGCCAAAGATTTTTTCCTCTTAAGAAGGAATGAAAAAAAAAAAATAAATAACATTCCCCCTAATCTTCTGTGGTGTACAGTGAAGCATGTTTGGGGAGAAGTCACCCCTTCTGCCCAGGCCAAGTGTAGTTTCCATCCACGAGGCAGCAGCCAGTAGCAGATTCTATCCAAGCCACCTGGAACATGAAGTAGTGATCACTGGCCAGTCACCACACGTTCACAGATGAATTTGAGTGTAGACATGTTGGTGCTCAAAGGTGTTTGGGCTTCTCAGGTTTTAAATATTTCAAATGAAATTGTTGCTCATCAGTGCAGTTTATCAATGCAGTTTTATATTCGTCAAAAGAAAGAAGACTGGGTTTTTAGTGTACATGTCAAAAGGGGGAGGTAAGAGTATTATGTATTTAATGTAATTTTGAACAAATGATAGTCTTAACGTAACCACTGTTTGAATTTGTTACCTTAATCTGTCCTTGGCATGTAAATACCATATGCTCTCTGGATATGTCTTATAAATGCATGATATGAATGTAGGTTATCGTTAATAAAACATTAATCCCTGTCTACTACAGTATGTGTTTCTGTCTCCTTTGTTACACGGATAAGGGAGATTATACATCAGATACAGCCCTAGAGCAAACAGGTGGACAGCTCTCTGGGCTCCTGCACTTAGTTGGAAAAATATCCAAGTAGAGCCTGTGGATTTCCACTATTCCTTTGCACAGTGCCTGGAACATAGTAGGTGCTCAACGAGTTTGTGTCAAATGATGAATTTTGGCTTCTTGGGCAGATCTCTTGAATACCCGTGTGAGGCGCTGGATATCCACCAGAATCCTTGCCAGACTTTGGCTATGAGCTTCAGTTCTGGGGAGGGGCTAGAAGATAAATCCAGCAAATGCGAAGGATCTTAGGTACTAGAAGACAAGCAAGGGGACCTTGGGCGCAGGTGGAAAGGCCAGGAAGGTGCCTTAGAGGGAGCTGGAGACCAGACATCCACCAGAACACCTAGGGGCAGATATAAGACATGACTGCTCAGTCAATGCCCAGCTGCAGAGTGAACGTCAGCCTTTGTTGATGTCTGACTCAGGCTTTCTTTGGGCTCTGACCGAGAACAGCTGCCTTTACATCTCTAAGGTTAGGAAGTCCCAGCTGGCTTCTCGGGCTTCTGCACTAAGGTAGGATGCACATGGTATGATTATTCAGCCATAAAATGGGAGTAAGATCATCCCACACATGCAGACACCCAGAAACAAGATCTGAAAGCCAGTGTGACTGGGGATGGCATGTTCTAGAGAATGCCGGAGTTACCTGTAATGTTGAAATACTTTAGTAGAAGGGTTATGTCATACATAACCAAGGGAAAGGCCACTCAGACTTTCACCCGAAGAAACCACACATTCCTGTGAACTGCTGTCCAACGGAAACAGCACTGGTGCAGAGGAAGTTTACCAAATTCTGCCCCACACTGCAGCCACATGACCAAGAGGATAGCTTCAAGTCCACTGCATTCATAATTAACTAGCTGCCTAGTCCATATTGGAGATGGTTTACATGGTGGGACCACCCCAACAGTGAGAAACTTGTTGGTACTAGAGATTGAAGCCAGAACCTTCTCACTGAGCTATGTCCACAGCCTTTTTTCTTTTGAGACGGTATCTTGCTAGGTCACTCCAGCAGGACTGGATTGGTGAACTTTCTGGTTCAGCCTCCCTGAGTGCTGGGGTTACAAGAGTGCACCACCACTCCCAGACACCAGTGTTGAATTGCTTCCATTCCATCCTTCAGCAATGAGGATCAAAAGAGCGTGAGAGTTTGAAAAGATGTACTTGCAAATAGGTCCTTCTGTCCCCTCACGATGTTTTGTTTTGAAGTGCAGAAAGGAAATTGAGACCAGATGCCAACATGGTCACAGCTGGATCTGCTTCAGACTTTCCTGGGGTGCCTGTTTCACAATTTGAGCCAGATTCAAGCTCTGATTCCTGGAGCTCTCTTACTACGGGTGAAGGCTGGACTCAGGGCTCCGCCCCTCTCCGCTAGGCCCCACCCACAGTAGACCACGCCCACCCAATAGCCACTGGCCCCTCCTCAGTCCGGATGTAGGCTCCGCCCCCTCAAGAAGCCCCGCCCCTTCTCCAACCGTCAACGGTCGCCGCACTTCAGTCAGGCTGTTGGGCTGCCCAGGTGTGACCCTAGAGGTTCTCTGGCTTCGGCCCTCCCTCGTCGGGTGTCCCGCTCCCCCGTTAGTAGGCTGCATCCCCGGTGTTGTAGGCAGGGAGAGGACGACGTGAACTTTGCCCAGCGGGTGTTGACCAGCGCCCCTCAGCCACGTGTTGGCTGTGCGCTTGGTGTCCCTGTGTGACCATGGAAGAGGCCCCTCTGCTGGACGCCATGCCCGGCCCCGACGATGAAATGGCCCCTGACCTGTTCAGCCCCGAACGCGCGTCGGAGGCGGAGGCTGCGGCCCCAAGCCCTACAGCGGCGCTGCCTCCGGACCAGGACGAGCTGCCAGTGCTCAGGGACGCCTACCTGGGCGTCCACAACGGGGGCGAGGAGCCTCCCGCCGCAGAGGATATCGCGCCGCCTGCCTACAGCCTGCGTGTCCTGTCGTCGCTGCTGCCCGCGCCGCTGGGCGCCGGGGTGCGGGTGATCCCAGTAAGCGGCGACTTCCAGGGGCGCCGCCTCGCGGGCGGGCGTCCTGGGTTACACAGCCGAGGAGTCGCCCCCGGGACCGGGCTCCCGCCTTTGTCCCTGCCCTGGGTGGAGGTGGCCGCGCCTGGCAGCGGAGAAGCAGCTGTGTTAGCTCGGGCCCTGTGGTCACCCCAGCTCTGTGGAAGCCCCTTCGCTGCCCAGTAGCTAACGAGAGTTAAGGAGTTCACTTAGCTTTTGGGGTTCGGTTTGCTGCTGGGGATGGAGCCCAGGGCCTCACTCATCCCAGGAAAGCTCTGTACCACTAAGCTACGGCCTCGGACTCCGCCCACCCCTTTTAAATATGCGAGGCTTGTTATTCACACCAAGGATTCGGTGCTTGCTGAAATCAGGCGTTGTTGGGTCTCCCCTCAGGTAGTAAGAGCTGGGTCTTCAAGCATAAGTAATAGAAATCAGAGCCTGAATACGTTTTGCTGATTTAGCTAATTGTCCTCTTCAGCTACTGATAATTCTCTGCTTTCCTGTTACTGAAACAATTAGGTCGCCCCACTTTTTATGAAATGAATCAGATTTCCAAGGAAGCAAAGTATAGTCTCCCCCCTGCAAAAACAAAAAAAAAGGTCCAGGTTAGAGCACTAGATTACACATCCATTCAGGCATTTTAGGTCTAGTAAGTTTTGTGGAACGGTTAAGTTGGTGCCGAGATGACTGGAGCTTTACTTTGTATGGCGTAAGCCGCAGCTGCAGAAGCTCAAGTTTCCGCTCTTCTGGTTCTCTCGCATCATAATCCACGTTCTAGTGTACAGGCAAAGGTGGGGCAGAGCCTGGGGCCTCTGCCAGTCTTAGTTTGACCATAGAGGAAACAAGGAATGCAGTCTTATCCCAGGGAAAAAACCTCTCAGAACCCTTTCAGCTCACTCCAGACCCCAAAAGCCCATTTTACCACCAGGCAGAGCTGAGGGCCCAGCACCTCTTGCCTGATGGCCCTAGCTCAGCTGTTGACCTTCAGAGAGTGGGAGAGAGTTCTCTAATGTTATCCAGGTATGACAGATTGCGGGCCTGGCAAAGGAAAAAAAAAGTTTTGCTTTTTGAATTTTTATGGAGTGTTTGCTGATAAATAGAATGTGGACGTATTGTCATTTAAACTATCATTATTTTAAAGATCCAGATGAAATGCTTATTCCCCCATATATATGTGTGTGTGTGTGTGTGTGTGTGTGTGTGTGTGTGTGTATTATATGCACTATTGTCCATTTAGATTCATTCTGTAAAAGCAGAATCTCATTGTAGTGTAAATGAGACAGCGTTTGCCTGGACCTGAGGACATGATATAGTATTTGTTGGCTATAGGGGACAAGTTGAATCTAAACTTTGATGTCATGTGCATGGAAAGTTCCCTTTCTGCAAGTTGTAAGATTTGAGATGCAAACAGAGCTGTAACTTGAAATCTAGTTACAATTGTCTGTCTCCTCTAAGATTTATTCCCAGGTGCTGGTCTGCTGTGCTAAGGAATTTGCCAATCCATAGTAATTGTTACTGTCTGGGTCTCCAAGTTGGAGTTACCCCCTTCTTTGGCAAGTAGTCTCTAGACTACGATTTCTTATAAGGGCTTTGGAATGTTCCCTTGGCATCAGCACCATTTGCAGGACTCTGATGGCCTCTTGGCCTTCTGGGGGGCTCACTTGTGTTCTGACAGGCAGCGCAGGTAAGTAGGGTTGAGCTGGGTAGGATGGTGCAATTCCCAGCCTTCTTCATATTCTTAGGAGATGCTCAAAGGAAGCATCCCAATTTTCAAACAATTCTGATGGTAATTTTTTTAACCATTGGCCCTTTTCAGTGTTTACTATTGGTTTTTCAGTAATATTTTGTTTCTTCCTAGTTTTTGTAATTTTTTTAGAGTGTCACTGAGTTCAGAATTGTTGCCAAGAAGTGTGTACAAAGTGGGCGATTATTCCCAGCACTTGCTGTTTCATGTTAATGACTGTCCTGTTTTGGCAGGAAAGGACCACTGTGGGTGTTATCAAGGAGATTCTTGAGCTAAAAGCAAAATAACTGATTAGAACATTCAACACAATCCACTGAGCAAGTTTAAAGAATGTATGGGAAAGGAGATGCTACAGAGATGCCACCAGGTTTCCGGCTCCAGTAGAGAAGAGGCTATTACAGTGCAAGAGTCACATCACCAGCTGAGGACTCTGGGGGCATAAAGCACCACATCAAAACCACATCTCAAACCTCACAGTTTTTGGCCTCAAGGGTCCTCAGCCCCAAGTGGGGCTGTAGAAATGACTTGTCATCTTTTCTAGGAAGGATAATGGTTTTGGACACACCTGGGGAAAGGGAAGATGGTACACTATCTCTACCATGTATCTAGTATATGGAACACAGATTGGACCTTTCTGTATTGTACAATGTGCCCACAAGTGTTCTCTGAAATAAAGATTGCTTTCCTTAGGTGGAAATAAAGGAAGCAGGAGGTGCTGCAGCAAGTAGTCGGGAGGAAGCAGCTTTCCCAAACCCTCTTGCTCAGGAATCCTGTTCCAAGTTTCTGTCATCCCAAGAAGTAGAGGATGCTGCCAGCTCCTCTCCTAAGAAAGACTCCAACCCGATGGTAACTATGCACACTATGGATATCAACCCAACGTTACTAGGCAGAGAAACTATTCCTCCATAGTTTGTCACCTTGTTTACTTGTTGAATCAGCAATTTAGAGGGACTTCTGTATAGAGGGGGACTGTCATGAGAGCCTTTGCCTTCTCACCTCCCACTTCAAAGTCTCATTTGTGCTTGATCTTGGCAAGCCCATCAAGGATGGGATGCTGCTGGGCACCAGGAGGACAGTAACCCAAGTGATTTCAGTTAATAGAGAGCTGGGCATTGGGCTCCGGGGTGAGAACAGCAGCTGGGCCCTGTGCTTTGGCCTGCTGGTAAGGGTGGCGCTGCAGCTCTAAGGCTTCAAGGCAGGAGGGGCCTCATTTCTTGCTTTTTCCCTACATTTCTCTGGATTTCTTTCTCTCTCTCTCTCTCTCTCTCTCTCTCTCTCTCTCTCTCTCTCTCTCTCGCTTTGAGACAGGATCTCTCTCTACAATATACATTTCAGGCTGGCCTTGAACTCACTATGTAGCCCAGGATGGCCCTGAACTTGTGGCAGTTCTGCTTCAGCCTCCCAAGTGCTGGAGTTACAGATATGAGCCACCACACCCAGCCTGTTTTCAGAATTCTTTTTTTTTTTTTTTCCAGAATTCTAATAACAACTACCACTTGTATAGAAATCTAATCTGTCATTCCTGGGGTTTATGCAATATTTTGGCACATGTGCTATTTTATTTTACTCTCCTAAAACTCTAGGGTGGGCATGAGTTTTAATCAGGTTTAATCAGGTTTCATGGACAATAGAGATGTTAGTTACACTATCTGCAGTAGTTTTCATCATTGTCATAGGTGGTTTGCCTAGAGTTGATCTCAGGCAGTGAGGACTAGGCCTGGGAACGCCTAGAGGGTCTCCTTGAGCCCTCCTTTAGTGAAGTGCTCAGTGATTGTCATCCCTCCGGTAGATATCTCTTTCTAGAATGAGACCCCAGCTCTCAGGCACAGACAGTATCCAGAAAGTACTAAAAAATGAGCTCATTCCTCATGAAATTTGTTATTACTTTGTGTTTTGTACTGGGAATCGAACTCAGGACCTTGCCTTTGCCAGGCAGGCACTTACACTACTGAGCTACCACCCTAGCCCTTCTCCATGAAATTGGCCTAGCCATGGCAAGCACTTGCACTCTCCCCTGGCTGTGAGTCCACTCAGGTTTCCTGGTCTGACAGTGGAGTTTTTCTGGGAGCCAAAGACCTGAGAGATGAGAACCCTCTGATTCCCCTAGACTGCAAGTGGATGTTGGCAAAAGTTCTGGAGAGTCTGCTCAGGAGTGCACAACACAGAGACCTGGAAGGCCTCCCCTCAGCTGTTCCCTAGTTTATCACACATGTATGTACATAGCTACAACTGTCTTCTCCAAATACAAATAAAATCCCACTGGACATGAGCACTTGTATCTTATGGGTTGTCCAGTAGGGCCCTGCCCTTCCTACCCTAATGGTTGGCTGTTATGTTGATGCCATTGGCCATTATGCTCATTTGAATTTTCCTGTCCAACACCAGTAGTGTTGTCATTGGAACTGGGGGCTGTATGTGGGTTGAGATTGTGGCTTATCTGGCTGCTGTGTCCAAGCCATGTGTTGCACAGAAAGCTTTGCTGGTGCTTCTGCTTCGCTAATGGGAGGGACTGACAGACCCATATGACTTGCTGAGGATTTATTACATGTCAGAATCTATATGAGATCTGATGGTGGTTACAGGGCCAGAAGGGCTAATCATTCTTAAAATAATTTAGTTCTTGGATTAACTTTTCTAAACTATCCCCATAGGACATAAACAGACATAAAAATATATTAAATAATAACACATGTGGCAGGAAAGAGCAACCCCTAATAAAACTAAACTTTAGTCTTTTTTTTTTGGTGGTACCAGGGATCGAACTCAGGACCTTGTGCTTGCCAGGCAAGCACTTATTCCACTGAGCTATCTCCCCATCCCCTAAACTTTAGTCTTCATATATGCCCAGCCACAAACAGGACCTCAGGGGACACAACCAGGTCTGAAAAGTGCCAAGGCCTAAGCTCACTTCCTATTAGCACAGGCTGCAGAGTAAAGCCCAAGGTGCAGGAAGCTCTGTGTGTGCTCACCTAGTCCTTACACTCAGCCTCAGTGGCAAGACTCCTGAGGGAGAGGACGAGAGGTGGACTAGGGACACAGCGTTCTGCAGGACAAGCCTCTGGGAAGTATAGGGAAAAGTTATTGTGAAGGACGAAATCTACCCTATGCAATTAGGAATTCAGAGTAGGAAAAGGGAATAAAGCTGTTCAGAAGGAAGGAATTATTGAGTTCAGGAGAAGGCGGGGAGGAAAGAGATGTACATACGCATGGTAGTTTGGACAACTATACTGTACATTTCTGCTAGTCTATGGAAAGGAACAGTTGGTACTTAATTTGTTTTGTGTGCCATTTTCAATTCTTTTATCTCAATTCTTTTTTGCGATTATTTTGGTTTATTAATAAAAACTGGTTTCTCATAATTTAGCCTTCACCCCAACACTAGAGAATATATACATTATGATAATGTCCACAGAAGTAAGGTCAGTAAGTTCCACATTACATTGTTATTTGGGGACAGGTTGAAAATAATTTTAATAGATAGAGTTCGTGTCTTCATTCTTCCTAGTTTGTAGAGGTGAACTGCTTTGTTTGCTGACACAAGTATCTGAAATGGGTCAACAGTCACTATAGGGTTTATTTTATTTTTTTAAATTTATTTATTTATTTGTTTGTTTGTTTGCTTGTTTGTTTCTTTCTTTATTTTATGGCTGACTCAGCCTGCCCTGGTGGTGGGGCTGGCGCAGCATGTGGTGCTGGGGATCAAACCACAGTCCCTACAGTTGCCTGAGCTTTCCTAAGCAGGCGCTTTAGACCACTGAACCATCTCGCCGGCCCCTACTATAGGGTTTATTAATGAACCATCAATGCTGCCTTCCATGCCCTTCTTTCTCAAATCTCCCGCATTAACAGAAGGGTCACCCTACATTCTGGAAAAAGGCCTAGCTGACATGTTAACTGCATTTCATAGACAAGTGGGATTCTGCTGCGACAAACCTAAAAAGAGGTCTAGTCTCTGTCCGTTGGGCCAATCTTCCCCTCAGAGATCTCAGTTCTTGAGAAGGATTTTTTTTTTTTCCTGGCTCAGGTTGTATTCAGGGCAGGCCTGGTCAGGCATATGGAGCTGGAGCTGGGAATCAAACCATGGTCCCCTCTGCCTGACTGGGTTTGCCCAAGCAGATGCTTAAATATCTGAGCTAACCCGCAAGCCTCTAGAGATCTCAATTCTTAATTTCTTATATATTTCTTTTTTTTTCTTCCAATTTTGCATGTATATATCTGGTAATATGAACAACTAATTTGAAGACAACACTATGCAATACAATAAATACTGTGAAATTCTGCATCATTTGTAATTTTCCTGTTTTAATACTATTTTGCATTCTCTTTAAAAAATAAAAATTAAAAGAAACTCAGTGTATTTACTCTAAATATTGAATGTGTATGATATGCCAACAACATTGAAACAAAAGAATGGGAAAGTTCTGAAATAAAAGATTGAGTGCTTTGAAGATAGTTATTGCTCAAAGCAAAGCTAAGTACTGCATTGCAAAAGGATTTTCAGATTATGCTGTAGAGAATAGATCCATAGTTTTCCAACTTTCCCTAAAATTTAAATCTTGGACTAAAGCTCTCTCCTCGGATTTAAGTTTGTTTAGGTTCAGATGACTGGAGTAATGAGACCTGATTGTTGTTTTTCATTTTAGGTGATATGTCAGTTGAAAGGGGGCACACAAGTGCTGTGTATAGACAATTCTGGCACAGGAGAACTAAAAGCACTTCATTTGGTTCCTCAGTATCAAGATCAAAATAATTGTCTACAGTCAGGTACAAAGTATATGAATGAAAGTTATGTGATATGTCCTGTGTAAGTTGGTAAGTGGATATGCTTGGATTCATATAAAGGGTAAAAGTCAGAGACAGAATTTTAAGTAGATGATTTGGCACACCTCTTGGGCCACAGTAGTGACACACTTTCAGGACACTGTC
This sequence comes from Capromys pilorides, assembly GCA_004027915.1. Classification (NCBI taxonomy): domain Eukaryota; kingdom Metazoa; phylum Chordata; class Mammalia; order Rodentia; family Capromyidae; genus Capromys; species Capromys pilorides. The sequence continues at coordinate 17,882 of PVKN010001062.1, read as the reverse complement.
TCAAAAAGCCTGCACTGCTTCTGAGAAGGAATGTCTCCATGTGGTCCCCACACACTCAGGCCACCATAGATATTGAGCTGACTAGAATGTTTCATTACCAGACTTCTTGGCCTTCCAGCAATCTAATACCAGGGTAAACCCAGGGTAGTTTATGTTGGCCTATGAAGTCTAGAGTAAAAATAGAAAATGTAACTCCTTATTTCCATATTCCCTTCTTCTCTGGGGACAGGGAAATGTCTCCATGACATTTACTTTTGTGGTGGAGGAGCTGGCTACACAGGAATCTAAAGCCAGAATTCAAGCCTCAGTTCTCTGGTCCCTATAGGTCACAGCTGGATCCATGATGATGTCTGCATGCAGGGAGATAGTTTTTCCTATGGTAAAATCCTAACACCTTCAGATCAACAGAAAGAAAAGGTCTATGTAACACTTTCCAGTTCAGCTTCCTTGACATGTGGTCATGGCCCTGCCTAGGCTCCTTGCACGTATAAAGTATACACCATGCATATTAAATATCACCATAAAATGGTGAATCCTGTGATCTAAGATTGTTGATCACTCATCAGATAGAAGCTTGGAGAAGGAAGTGTGTTCAGTTTGCAGGGGTAAGCACAGACTGAAGAGGAAGACTCAAATGTCTCTCCATTTATAATCTGGAGCACCAAGGTCTGCAGCGACCAGAGCAGTGTTTGGGGGTGTTCTTCATCATGCCCTAAGGCCAAGGAAATGTCTTTCAGTGCCAGCCTGAGTACTTTGGTCCAAATAGTTTTGTGAGCATTTACATCCTACAGTTTATTAACCATTAACCAAGTAGTTCATGCAGTGTCCAACAGGTGTCACTGGTTTTTCATTGAAAATGTAACCTCCCCAGTGATGCCCTGGTGAATTTGCTGTGGCACCCATGATGCTTGTCGCAGGTGGGGAACCTGCGTAGTAACGATGCTCTTTTACTATAATGAACTATCCCTTGGAGACTGAGATCAAGTAACTTAATGACAAAAAACAATAAATGAAGGTTATAAGTTTTAAAAAAATACCCTGACTTAAAGGTTTTATAGAATAAAAACACAAATAGATTAAATAACTTTGTACATGATAAATCAAGAATATATTTTGGTACTTTCTTCCACATACAAATGGAAGAACAATACATGCTACCAGTTAATCTTAATTGTTTTCCTTACAGATGTCCCCAAACCACTGGCTACTTTAGTAGGAAGATTTTTGCCAGTTCCAGCAAAATTAAATCTCATTACACAGCAAGTAAGTCATTGTCTTAAAATAAAAGTATAACTAGGCATTATTGTCTCTTAAAATTTCAGTTGTTGCAGTTGAACTCAGAAGTAGAATTTATCTTCCAGTTAAACATTTACCAAGTGTTGGATCCTTTCATCCCCATGGCAGTCCTGGGCAGGGTGAGGAAGATGTGATCCTTGCCAGGGCAAGGACCCACATTGCCCTTCCCCCCAGCCTCCTGACCCTCACCTGTGCTCCCTGGCTAACCTTGTGTTTTGCAATCCCACCAAGCCTCAGGGCTGTGGACCTGCTCTTCATAAGCTATTTTTTTATGATGACAGCAACATGCACTTGTCTCCAAGTCCTGCCATACAGTGTTCCTACCCACAAGAACCTTCTTTAACTCCCCAGCGCAGTCATAGCTCTGTCACTGTTCTCCGTTGTTTGATTTGTCTGTCTGCATCCATACACAAGAACACAGCTCCATAGGCAGAGTCCATATGTGTCCATCATCTCTGTAAACTGAGGCCTGGCCAAAGGCCTGGCACTGTGGGAACTTCACTCACATGCACCAGGATGGGGGCTGGCCTGAGACATCAGCAAACTCACAAACAAAGCAAAACATATAACTGCTCTCCTGCAGCTTACATTTTAGTCCAGGAGACAGGTGACAAACAAGACTAGTAAGTAAATAATAGTATGTTAGAAGAGCAGAAGAGGATTAGGCAAATTAGGGGCTCAGAGGGAGGGGTGGCTTTTAAGTTTCAATAGGGTGGCCACAGCTCCATGGAGAAGGTGACATCTGAGGAAGTCTTGGAAGAGAGGGTGAGCATGTGGCTACCACAGGAAGAACATTCCAGGGAGAGGGAACAGCACAGGCCTCGAGGAGGCTCATACTTTATACAGAGACAACAAGGGGGCCAGAGGGGTGGGATGGAGCAAGCCAGGAGAGGGAGTAGCGAAGAAGGCCAGGAAGGACTGTGGCTTTTGCTGTACTTAGGAAGGGGCTGCAGGTTCATTGCCTCCACCCTGACCCTGCTGTTGTTGTAACTTCCATAAGGGATGGTGGTGGCTCAGATTTCAGTAGCAGTAACAGAAGTAGAAAAGAGTAGATTCTCAGGACCTGACTCAACAGGATTTGTTATGATTGGACCAGATGAGAAATATAAAGAGAGTAGAGTCAAGGATGGAGTAAGCTGGAGGCCCAGCTTCTTGCCAGCTCTGTTAAATCCCTGGCCCTCAGCCTGCGGAGCATCACTGCACCCCTTTCGCTGATTTTCAACCTGTATGCAATGTGGAGTTTGCCTGAGAGAGGTGGAGTGTCAGTGTTTCAGGGGATTCCAGGAATTCCAGTTCTGCCTGACCTATCAGTGGGATGTATCTCAGGCACCCCTGCAGGTGTGCAGGAGGCGAGAGAGGCAGGTCTGGGCAGGGGAATGGAGTGGGACTCACAGCGTAGAGATGGCAATGCAAACAGATGAGTCCAAGAGGCAGCAAGTGTGAATAGAGTGAAATGTTTGTTGAACGTACATTTTTTCTCAAGGTGGATGTTACCCAGGAGGAAAACTCATACTAAGGAATGCAAGAGACAAACAGGTCCAGGCCACAACTAGCGACAGCCACAGCCACTAGGGGGTCTGCTGGTGCTGGCTAGGCTCTTCCATCTGCTGGCTTCTTCCTTCATGGTTGGAGGCACCATCCAGGAAGGCACCCTTGTGTTTGCTCTTCCACTTCTAAGATCTAACACGAGAGACACCTGTTGAGCATGACCTCCTGCCTCCTCCTCCCCATCTTTCCTCTGTTGTGCATGTTATTGTTCATTTTGGCTCCCCTGACTTCTTATTCTGTGATGTCAGCAACGTGTTAAACTGCATTTGCCACATCCTGAGAATCACTGGCTTCCCTGCCACACCCTAAGTTCTGATTTTTTAGGGCCTCTCCACTCAAAGCATGACACACAATGGGAAGCACTGGCGTTCCCTCAGAGCCTGCTAGAAATGCAGGATCTCAGGGCTCACCTGACACCCAGCTGATCTGGCCCAATCCAGATTATAGACATGCTGGATCAGAACCTATATGTTACCCCCCCCCTTCCACCCCCATGGTTTACTCACACAGGATTGGCTAGAAGCAGCACCACCCTAGAATTCAGTCTTCACTCCTAGGAGCCAGACACTGCTGAAGGAACCCATCACTTCTGGCATACAGTTGTTCTGCATTAATGACCTAGGTGGTACATAAGAGGCATCTCTGATTCCTGCCTTACTTTGAAGCTAAATAAACAACATGTGAGAAAAATTCGCTACCTGGTTTATCCAAAGAATTGCCTTGGCCTTGAGAGCTGTGAAATTCCCTCTCTCTAAGGGATGCAAAGCCCTCGGGCTGCTGTCTGGAGGTGGCAAGGAGTATTTGCAGCCCAAGCTGGACAGGTGCAGGGATCCTGGGGGAAGCCTTGTGGGCCTCATGATCCTGGTGGCATGGCTAACTAGTGCAGGTGAGCCAGGGGAGGTTCCCAATGCCTTCTAGCACTCACAGGTGCACTGCAAAAGGGGCAGGAAACAGGAAGTAAAGAGAATGGGTGACGTTCTAAGGCTATACTTCTCAAATAATTTTTTATCTCCAGTTCTGAAAGGCAGAAAAACAAAGAATGTTTACCTGTGATTTATATAAAGCATTTCAAATCAAATTAAATCTCAGGGCTGTAAACAGGTAGATCACAAGTCTGATCTAATAGTGAGACCCTGAACATCCTGTAGAGTCTCATTCTCTTAGAAGGTTAGGTTCATGAAGGTTTGGCTTCCCACCTACTTTCCTGCACCTGAGTGATAGAAGGGAAAACACAGCCTGAGAAAGCAGAGGACATGGATAATATTGACCTGGAGGCGCTGCTTTGGAATGTGTTAAAATTCCAAGTATATTTTTGTTTGTTTCTTTATTTATTTATTTTGTGGCTGGCTCAGCCTGCCCTGGTGGTGGCGCTGGAGCAGCATGTGGTGCCGGGGATCGAACTGCAGTCCCCGCAGTTGCCTGAGCCTTCCTACGCAGGCACTTTAGACCACTGAACCATCTCGCCGGCCCTCCAAGTATATTTTTGAATAAATGAAAAATTGTTACTCCTGCAAGGCATCAAATGTCAAAATCTCTTAAGAACGTAATAAGATACTTTTAGTTTATGCAAAGTTGTAATTGCTTTTATTTTATAATTGATCATTCATTAAAAGGAAATAGTTCCTTGACAGTATCTCTCCCCAGCCAGCTAACAGCTATGTGCCCTGCTTGCTGGCTTCCCACTGTGGCCCTACAGGCCCACTTCTATCTGTGTACTGGGGTCCTGTGGCTGTGTTAATTGGTTGCCACTGGATTATTTGCATTGATGACAATAAAAAAGAAATAGACCAGAACTTCCTGACATTATGTAGAACTGAGACTAAGCTAGAAATGATAGCAAGCCCTGATGCTTGGGCACAGAACGGGGACAGTGGAGCAGAAATGAAGGGCTGCTCCAAACAAACCTTTCCTCAAGACAGCCTTGACCTAATGTGCTCAGGTGGTGGAGGATTCTTTGTGGTAATAAGGCCTAGACAGGACTAAAAGAGATAGGAACAACACCCTAGAGCAGCAATAGCGAACATTTTATTTTATTTTATTTATTTTGTGGGACTGGGGTTCAAACTCATGACCTTGCACTTGCCAGACAGGCACTTGTGCCACAGAGCTGTCTCCCCAGGCTTTTGAAGGGTTCAGTGATGCCAACAGCCCACAGTGGCACATATGTTCTAGCTTTACTACCACTGACTTCAAGGAAAAAAGAATGCTTATCTGTGCATAGAGGCCAGCTGGCTGGAGCTTGTACTCATGCAAAACGTTTTTCTTTTGACTTCATACAGCCTGACAGTGGTGCCCTCCTCTCAGCAGCCAACAACGGGCCCGCTTTCCCCTCGGAACCAACTCTTCCAGCGCCACCGAAAATAACTTTGGCTGGGTAAGCATCAAAAGCAATACATTATCAGTTCTTTTAATGTAAGAGTTATAGGGGCTTTTGTGTACCTTTGGGGTTTCCTTTTGTATAGCAGAATGGGCTTCGGAAAGCTTAGTTCTGACCAGAGCCTGACAACATGGCTGTGCGCACATGCTTGGTGTTGCTGTAAAGGCTTGTCTTGAGCAGCCTCTGGTTTCCACTCCATTGTCCACTGTTCTGTGACCAAGCCTCAGGGCTTGTTGCCATTTCTAGCTTGGTCTCAGTCTCACATAGTTTCAACATGTCCAGGTCGATTTCTTTTTTGTTGTCATCAATGCAAGTAATACAGTGGCAGCCACTTAATGTGGTGACTATAGAGCTGCCTCTGCCCACTCACTGCCTTTCACGATAAGCCAGCACCAGCTCCGTGCAGGGTCCTAGTGAGTCTCTACTCATGTCTCTGATAGATGTGGACTGCTCTGAGCTGGGACCTTGTCTTGCTGTTTTAAAATTGTGTTGATGATTGTAACTAATTCAACTAACCAAGCTGATTGAAAAGCTTTGTCAAGTTCACATGCATGTGCTGACTGTGGTCTAGGCCATCGTTTTTCCTGAGTCCTAAACTGAATCAGTGAGATCAGTCTGTTCCTGTCTCTAAGGGTGTTGTGGCTGAGTCTATGCAGTTATGAGTCTTAAGGCCTGGAGCACACCAACACCTTGTGAAGGGCAAACTGGCAGCTCTGGTGCTGGTCAGCTCCTGCAGGTCAGCTCCTGCAGGTCTGCTCCTGAGCACAACATGGCCTTGGTAAGCATTAAGAGAGCTGTCTGAGGCCAGGAATGAAAGGCTGTTGAGTGCAGGCCCATAGAGGGGCTCTGAAAACACGTGAGTCCAGTCTACCCTTAGGGTTCTGCCTTGTGCTAGGAGGTGGCTGTGTGCAGGGCCTGCTGACTGGGTTTGAGCAGGTCCTCCCTCCTTCTGCTAATGGCTTCCAGTGACTGTGATGGACAGGAACTGTGTGGAGCCACTGTCCTTGCCTCGCTCTCTGGTATGATTGATCATGAGGACACACGATTGGTATTGTCATCGGTCATCTCGTCATTAACATTTCTGGATAAAACAAAAACATCTGAAGAACCTTTTAGATTCTGCTGATTGCTTTGCATCTTCAGTTGTGTAGTGTAATTTGAGATTCCACAAGCCTCAAGATGTGCCTGGTGGCTCTGCTGTGCTCTGGGTACATCTGGTCAATGACACTGCTGCTGTGTGCTCTGCTATGCCTAGAACAGTGTGGGCTCTTTCAGCGCATGGCCATCTGAGCCCTCACCATGGTGCAGCAAGTGTCCATTTTCATAGGAGCAGCTTTCTTTCCGGCATGTTTTCCTTTTTTCCCTCTTGTCCTCCGTTTTCCTTCCCCCTTCTTTCTCTCCTTCTCCCACTCCTCCTCCTCTCAGTCTGTATGAGATTTTTCCAATCGCATGTTTTTCTTTATTTTGAAATAATTGTGTAAGATACAAAAACTTTTCTCATTATAAGTGACGTGTCAGGAGTTTGGTTTGTATTTGCAGCAAATAATTGTTTGATTCACCATCACTGTCCTGAATCAGCCCTGATGATTTTTCTCTCAACAACCACAGCATTGACGCTGTTCTGGACTTAGCCAGTCTATCATTGACACTAAGGGAGCACTGAGAGAACTGTCTGCTGGTGGGTTTTCTCTGTATGTTCCTAACCACCAATTTACTACATTCGTCACCCCTGTATATATCTTGCTAGCCTTCTTATGATTCCACAAGATGATGAGGTCAGTTAGGTCCAATGGGTGAGAAAAGAAACTCTGTCAGCCCAATATGGCTCCAACCTGTTTAACTCAGTCAGAGATACAGACATCTTGAGACCAAATGCATGAGTTATACAGCTGTCATTCTCAGAGCTGCATACTGAACTGGCTAACTTATTAATCTTTCATTATCATAATACCAAAAACCCTAAGAAACAGTCCTGTCCTATATTGAGTTCCACAATGCTCTGCAGTTCTTGCGAAGGAGAATTTTCTGCTTCTGTAGATTGGCCCTTTTTATTCTGATAGCAATAACAAAGATAGCTTTTATAATAAATTAGCCAGTATAGAAGGCTGGCAAAAATATCCTACTACTACTATATAGTTTTAATAATCTGAGCCTCAGTCAGGTCATAAATGTGAATCCTGACACGTGATTGATACTTTCAGTTTTGGTAAATACTGAATTTCACCATTAAGAATTTCCAGAGCCTATATGTCTGGAAGTTTTTCTTAAAGATGAGGTGACATCTCATTGTGAGGTAGTTCATCATAACGCTTTTCTGAGGCAGTGCTATATAGATCTTTATAACCCTTCTAACTTTTAGATTGGCCCCTGAGATGGTCAAGTGGAAGTGTTTCCCACCTCATTGCCATTATAGTGGGCAAGTCCCTTCCTCTGCCCTGTGGACCACATGCTCATGGCTAACATGGTGTCTACTTGTGTTACTCTTTCACATGAGGCATCTTTCAACCCATAATAAAGAAACTTTGCAACCTTAAAAATAATTAGTTCTATTTTCTTCAGTAGTAGTTTAATTTTTTCCATCTATATTAAATTATCTTGGGCCTGAATGTTTGTAGCATTTATACTAAGTATAAAACAATTGCACATCATACTGTGTTATGCTCTCTAAGTTTTCAGTTGTCCATCTCATGTCTTCAGTTATTTTGTGGATTCTTCCATGGTAGACACTTTAAATTTAAAAGATAGTTATTTCTGATATCTTTTGAAGCACGCACCTTGTCTTGACCATGTGATAGGCTCTTGGTTGTCTTGCCACTGCAAATACTCATTGCACTCTTACTATCTCAGTATTTTAGGACTTTAGCCAAAAGAAAACTAATCAGGAAATGCTGAGAACGTGGGGCTCAGACACGGGATGAGACAAAAGGCTTGGCTCCCTCTGGGAATACAAGCTTGAATTATAACTTCATATCAAACAACACAGTTTTCATCCTGGTCAAGTGCTGTTCTAGATGCTTCAGAAATTTAGGCTGCGCCTGGTCATGCATACCTGTAATCCCAGCACTAGAGAGGCTGAGGCAAGAGGATTACTATGAGTTCAAGGCCAGCCTGAACTACATAGTGAGACCCTGTCTTGAGAGAGAGAGAAAGAGAGAGGAGAAAGAGAGAGAGAATGAGAATGAATATGAATTTAGGACTCAATGTGCCCTGGGCCAGGACATGCAGAGATAAAAGCTACCTGCCTAATCTCAAGGAGTTCACTGCCTAATGTAGTAGGTGTTCATCTGTCAGGCCCTCCTCATACTCCGGGTTTTCACCGTTACTAGTCCCACTTCTGGCATTACTTCTGAACATGGCCCACATTCAACACCTGAGTCACCTGAAGTCTTTTTCTTTTACTCTCAAGATATCTGCTAGGCAAATCATACAGGCAGTTGTAATAATTCCTTCCGGAAATGAAGGAGATACCCAAAGACCACACTATACACCTAAAACACACTTTGTATTGTTGGTAATGTTACAGTGTGGGCTACTTTAACATTGGTGTACTGTATAGACAATCATTTATCCTTGATGCATATGTCCCATGAGCATTCAGATGGGAGCACCTGGTGGAGAAGAGCACAGAGAATAGAAAGAGAGCAGACATTTAAACAGGGCAGAGAAAAACTCCAGGAAACTTTCTGGAAGTGTATAAAGCTTCCAGAAAGGAAATATCTCCCTTCCCCACTCTGTGGGTCACCAGCTGTGTACTGGTGGGTCAGGCAAGGCCAGTCACATCATGTATGAACCGTGCTGCCACCCCCAGTGCATGCCTAGGCACCTAGAAATAATACCTGTAAATGTCTGGTGTTGGATTTTCAGTGTTTGTTCAAGACACCAGCTGCTTAGCTAGTTCTCTTTTTCCAGAGTAACCATCTGAATACATTTTCTTTTTTAATCTTTATAGAGTAACTCTTAGTTCATGGGACCCAAAGTCTAAAAAGCCATGTAACTGTACCAAATCCCAGTGTCTGAAATTGTAAGTAACCACAAATCCTTCATTATTAAATATGAAATAAGGTTGTTTAGAGGTCAGTAAGTAGAGCAGGTGCAGACAAAGCAAACCAGCTTAGTGGTGTGCATGCTGCAGTTAATTCTCAATGGCCACATCTTGACACCCACTGTGAACAGAACAAGCAAAAGCCATGCTTTTGGCATGAACCTGGTCTAGAGCTTATGTTATTTCGATTGACTTTTAGAAAGGCACTTCCCATACTTCAAGGGGTGTAATTTTTTGATTTTGGTTTATATCCTCTAAATCCAGTCCCTCTGGCAGTGCTGAATGTGTCATCATTATTGAGGATTAACTGTAACATTTCCACACTGTCTTCTGAAAGCTGATGAATTGGTTTATAGTCAACTTTCCCACTGCTGGGACATAGTACCTGATGCCCATAGCTTACAGGAGGAGGTGGGGATTCAGGATGTGGTTGGCTGGCTCCAAAGCAGAAGCATCGTGACAGAAGCTTATGGTGAAGCAACATGGAGTTCACGGTGGCTAGGAAGTAGGGCAGGGAAACAGTGCCAGAGGAGAAAAGACAGAGAACCCCAAATCATGCCTCTGTGATCTACCTGAATATATCCAGAAATGTGCTTTACCAATTAAACCCAGTCAAGTTGGCACCCCACCTTAACTACCTCATCCCATTCCCTGGTCAATTTCAAATCCAGACATGTTTTCTTAAACTTATAATCTCTATACAAAGACAACATCAGGCACATAATTGTGCTTACCATAATACAGATGTCCTCTACATAACCAGAAAGGCGACAGTTTCTTCTCCAAAGTCTTTGACAGTCCAGCATTTTTCAAAAATCCAAGCCAAGTCTCTTCTGAGATACAAACTCATAGCTGTGAACCTCTGTAAATAAATAAATAAATAATCTAAAATTAGTTATATAATCCCATGATACAGTGGCGTAGGGTAAACATTCTCATTAAAAAAGGGAGGGATGGGGGCATGGAAAACAAGACAGAAACCCATCAGAGCAGATGTTAAGTCCTGTGGCTCTGCATCTGGCATCCAGGCACACTGGTAAAATGTGACTTCCAAATGGCTTGAACAGGCCTATCCCTATGATTTTGCCCATTGTAGCCCACTCTCTTGACTCTGAAACCTTTCTCTGCAGGTATTTCCATGTTTCTGGTATCTCCAGCTTTCTGAGAGCTCCACTTGCAGCTTCAGTTCATCCCACAGCTTCATGTGCTGCCTTTTGAAAACTCCATTCCCTACCTTCCAGGCCTTCCTGTAACACTTAGGTAGAAGCCTTTCCCACCTCATATGTCTTGCACTATGCATACCAGCACAACTAGTATCATATGGATGGCATTAAGGTCTGCATCAGCAGGACCAGTAGTCAGGGTCAGTAGTCAGGCTCCTTGAACTATGGCTACAGTGGCCACTGAGTGCCTGGAGCACAATGAAATGAATCCTGGGAAACCAAATCCCTTCTTGAGTAGGGTGGCCCAAGGACTCTGTTCTTAAAAAAAGTTTTACAGTTTTGCACCCAAGAGGCTGCAATGAATAAAATCTTGCTAATTTCTGAGTTGCCCTCAAGGTATCTTTCTTATCCCTGTATAATTTACTTGATTTCTTTTTAATGGTACCAATCTTTACAGCAACTACATTTCCTTTGATCCCAACGTTATACATTATTCTACCTGGGGGAAAACTATTTTTTACAAAATTTTCTGCTCTGCCTTTTGCCTCCAATTCATACTATCAACCTTGCTAAAAGATACCAGGAATACCCATGCTATACCCTAAATGTTAGGTTGCCTTTGAATTTCCTCCACCAGATTAATTAACTTATTACCATTAATACCAGTCTCATGCAATGTTTAGGGAACATGGGCAAGGTATGTTCAAATTTTTTATCAGTGTATAACACAGATGGCTTCCATCTGTTTTCCAATAAAGTCTTTGTTCCCAAGTGAAGCCTCCCTAGCCTGACCTTCACTGCCCACATACCTAGCAGCATTGTGGTCTTGTGAACTCTGACCAAAATTACCTATCAGGCTGTGTTTATAGTATCCCGGACTTCTCTATCCCCATCTGCAAACATTTCCAAACTCTTCTTGGCCAGTTCCAAATGCTTCTAAACTACACAGTCAGTACAGTTAAAATAACCACATTTTTGCCACAAATTTTCTGTATTAGCTATATTGTTGTGGACACAATACCCAAAGCCCATACCTTTAAGGTGAAGAATTTTAATTTGGCTTATGTTCAGGAAGATTCTGTCTGTGGCTGACTCCAGGTAAAAACATCATGAAGGAAAGATGTGATGTTACAAAGCTGTTTAGTTCATGGTGGCCAGGAAGTAGAGTAGGAGAACAACGCCAGAGAAGACCAGAAAAGAGACCATCCATGGTAGCCCTATGACTCACCCAGACACACCCAAGAGTATGCTTCACCAACCCCCCAGTCAGATTCCAAAGCCAATCAAGTGTGATATTTCGCCCTCACTGCCTATATTGAAATTCTCTTATAAATTCTCTTATAAAAATTCTGCCCACCAGAGTACAACTCCCATGAAGGTCCGTGCAGGGGTGGTAGGGCTGCTGGTCCAGCAGAACAGTGGGTTGAGAGTAAGTGTGACTACCACAAGCAGTGGCCTTAATGACTGTGTTTAGTAGCACTTGACTCTGCCATCCCATCCACCCTGCCAGACTGAGAATCTGTCACTCATGTTGCCTTCCCTACCCTCAGCTCTTGCCATGGGCTGCTTCTTCCTGGCCTTTATACTGCTTAGCCTTAGGTCCATGTGGGAAGGGGAGAGCGTGTCCCACTTCCCATGTCTGGCAACCCTAACCGCAATCTCCACATGACTTTGCATTGCAGAGCTCCTGCTGAAGCTGCTGAGAGCCCCACTGAAGGGACAAAGATGTGGGGCCCACATGGATAAAACCTAAATGTCTGAAACTTAGTTCACAAAACTAAATTGGATTTTTATAAGTAATACAGAAAGCTGGAGTTGACTGCAAATATTTATACTGTTCGTGGTTTAGTCTATAAATGTAAGGCATGTGTCTCTCTGCATATTGGAAACACCAATGCACCAGTGATCAGGAAATGAAAGACACAGCTGTGGTGAAGAGGGACAATAAGGTGGCCCTGTCTCAGGTGGACAGAACATGCAGGGTGGTGGGTTTGGGTGGACAGGGACAGGAGCTGCTCAGCCCCTGGCTGGGTTTGGAGGTCTGGATGAGTCCAATATTCATGAAACCCTACACAAGGCATAAACTGTAATTTTGAGGCCTGGTTTGCTTCATAATTACCTTATTAAAACGTTAATTTTAAATCCTATTTTTATAATAGAATTTTTTTTTAGGTAGACAGCAATGCAAATGATCAGTTCTAAGTATTCGAATGAAAATGTCATAGGGTATAAAGGAGCTCTTTCCACTGGTTGGAGAGGAGTCTCTTCTGAGCACTCTAAAAGCATAAATGGGTTCTGTATTATAGATTTATTATTTTTATTTTTTATTCATTTTTTTAATCTCGGGGATAGAACTCCGGGCCTTATGCTTGCCAGGCAAGTGCTTTATAGATATATTTTTTTTCAGGACAGTTTTGATTAGTCCTTTCATATATTAACTTCCAACAGATCCAAAGTCATTTTTTAAGCCTCCTGTGTTGCTATTCCATTTTTGCTGAGCTATTCGATGGGACTAGTTGGGAGCCAGTAGACTGCATTTTTTTTAACACTAAGATTTCAGCAATTGGGCAATTTTCAATAGTGCTTCTTCATATGACATTTTGTCTCTGATTAACAAAATTATTGCCATCACATTCTGTGGAATAGTAGGTCAAGTCTGGATGATCTCTTTTACAGTTTCTGTTACTTACTCATAGTTTCTTCTTTTATATTTTAAAATATTTAATAATTTGTATTTTATAGCTGTTAATGTTAAATTTTGTTTTGGTTTGTTTTTATGGAACTGGGGATTGAACTCAGGCCCTTGTGCTTGAAAGGCAAGCACTTATTCTACTGAGCTATCTCCCCAGCCCTGTTACTATTAATTTTTTAAGTCCCTACTGATCTGATTCTGCTGTTTGTTTCTTCTCTTGAATTTTCACTCATTGTGGCATATTACCTTATATGTTTTTTGTGACTTTTAAAATTATAAATTATGGGCTGGCGAGATGGCTCAGTGGTCTAAACCACCTGCTTAGGTAAGCCTAGGCAACCACAGGGACTGTGGTTCAATCCCGGGCACCACATGCTGTGCCAGCCCCACCCCCAGGGCAGGCTGAGCAGGCCATAATAAAAAAATAAAAAATAAAAGTGTAAATTATGATAACTAGAACTTTACATGTGGGAAATCTTTGCAACTAGACTTGTGGATACAAACCTTACAGAAAGTTTGTGCTTGATTCTGCCTGAAATTTAGCGACTCTTCCAATTTGGATAATTTAAAAGTTTTTGCTATTTTTCCCTCTTTGCCAGTTCATTAATGAAATCAGGTTTTAAATTACAGTGATCCCCTGCCCAACACTTGCAGACACATTTTCTTGCCATTTGTTTGCAAGGCATTTTTTTGAGGTCACTCTTGCCCTGTGTGGAGCCCCTCCACTCTTCTTGCTGTATTTATAGATCTTGGAGCTAACTCCCATATGCTCTGGGATTTGGGATAATGCACATACTATAAAGCACTTAGAGTGAATTGTAAGTTCCCTAGATGTGTTTGCCTTTGTTATAGTTGCCTTCACCTTCTTTCTTTCAAGTAGTTAAAAATAAAGCTGGTAGTTGTTGAAAGGAGCAGATACCCTATGGTGGGTGCAGGCTTTAGCTTTGGCTTGCTTCTCTGGATTTTTGCTTGTTTTTGTCATCTGAAGGATTTCCTTAATGTATTTTTTTAAAATTTATTTATATATTTTTATTGTCTTTTTGAAACAGGGTCTCACTATCCAGTCCAGGCTGGCTTTGAGCTCACTTTTTGTAGCCCAGACTGGTCTTGAACTTGCACTGATCCTTCTGCCTCAGCCTCCCAAATGCTGGGATTACAGGCATGTGCCACCATGCCCGGCAATTTTCTTAACTTAAAATACAAATTAAATTTTTTTGTTTAATTTTTTGTCAGCTCAATTATGCATCTAAAATGTTTGTAACATTTAATCCAGTGTTTTGAAGTGTTTTATAGGAGGCAATTTGGCAGGATGGTCAATGAGTTTAGAATAAATGTCATCATGTGTCTTTTCAACCATCAAGACATTCTGTTTCCAGGATATGATATACCTGTGGAGGTGACCTTGCCACAAGAATCACCAGCATTTCCTTGAACTGTGTTGTCACCTCTTGACAAGTGACAGGGCACAATTACTCAAAAGGCGTTGCAGTGTTGCCAGCACTGGAACAAACATCCTGGACCTCAAGGACGTCATCTGTAATGGAACAATGCTCACTTGGTGTTTCACAGCCCAAAGTGGAGCCACCAAACCTCGAATAATGGCTCTAGATGTGGTTTCCTGGGCAACAGTCAGGATAGACTGATGAAGGGGGGCAATGCAAACACTTTGTACAAAAATACCTAGATTGCATGGTACTGACAACATGACAGCCGCTCTGAAACACCACGTCTGTGCATTCGTCAGCCCACAGACAGATGAAGGCATGGAACCCCAGTCTGTGCTGAGTGTGCCACATGGGAAAACCTAAGACTAAAGAAAACGGCTGCGCCTCCAGCTCTCCTCTTGATGGTGCCACTGTTGCTGTTACCACACTGATTAGAACAGGTTGGGGCTTTGAGCAGAAGGAACAATACCACTTAGGAAGAGAATTCTACATCAGTGGTAAGAAGGGAATGGAAATGTGATAAGAGACTCAGGTCTATATCCAGCTAAACTTTAAACCTGAAACTAGGCACCTGTGCAAGACTGTAAGTCTCATGAAGAGGAGAACTATGACTCACTTGTTGCCATATCTCCAGTGTCCAGCACAAAATCTCTCTAGTGAAGCACTTAAAACACAAGGCTTCAGGAGTTTTTCATTTAATTCAGTCCAAATGAAAATTTGCCTTTATTGTTCTTTTTGTGTCTTATTCAAGGAATGTGGTCATATCTCATTCCTAAAGGTCCTTCAAATTTGCTTTTGCCATCTAGCCTTAATGTGTACCTGCAGTTTGTTTGTTTGTTTGTTTCTGAATGGTGTTAGGTAAGGATTCAATTTTTTTCCATATGGGTAATTCATTGTCAAGTACCATTGATTGTAAACTCTGAGTATAGTCCTGATTGATCTGCTGTATAACCCTTGTCAGCACTCACATTGGCTGTACTTGTGGGCCTGGTTCCTGCCCCATCAATGGGTTTGATTTGGTAATTGTGATGATTCCTCTGTGTAATGAAAATCCATGGGTTTTCCTCACCGTTGTATTTAAATAATGATTATGTCTGTAGATAAGGACAATGATGAAAATTTTCCATCTTTTATGCTTTTTCTTTGCCTTATATTGGTTTGGCCCTCCATAATGATGAGGCTACTCAGTACTGGGATAGCCATTGATGGCTCACTCCTGGTTGTAATAGAAATACTCCTATAACTCGTGGCCCTTCCCTAAAGAAGATACGTTGTAGGCGACTCAGAAGTCATCTGTATTAGGGAGCATATGTGCTCAGAAAATGCAGCAATGACTTTAAACTGTGATCATTTTAAGACCAATGTAGCAGCTAGTTAGTATGAGTGTCTCAGACTACTCTGTCACTATGACATCCTCAATAGGTTTATGTGGCCTGAGAAAGCTGTCATGGCTCCCACTCTCACATTCACATTCCAGCAGCTGGGGAAGAGAAAAGAAAAAGGTGAAAGCATATTGTACTTCTCAGGGCTTAGCCAGAAGTTACCATAATCACTTTCATTCATACCTATTGTCTTGAGCTTGGTTTTATGGTCAGGTCAAATGTAGGAAGCGGAGACATGTGAGCATTAGTTAGGCCAGCCGTCACTGCTGTCCATGTAGACTAAGAGGAAAGTAGATATTGCAGGAACCATCGGCTTCTCTCCTATCTACCCTCCCCAGGTTAAGCATATTTTTTCCTTGAAGTCTTATTTTCCTAAGGAGTATGCTATTATTATTATATTGTAATCATAAGGAATGATGAATTTTATCAAATGCTTTTTAAATTCGTTATTGAAATGAACAGACTGTTTTAACTTCTTAATCTTATCATCTAATACTATAAACTTTCCAAAGATAATCTACCCTCGTACCCTCGTATGCAAGAAATTGAACTAATTTGATCTTGTCATGCTGATATTTTGTTGTTGAGGATTTTTACATCTTGATTCATGAGAGAGACATGTAATTTTCCTTTCTTATATTGTCTTTATGTTTATTTCATTGATGTTGTATTCCCTGGTAGACCTCCTCATCCCCATCAACTTCTCTTTTTTTTCTCTCTACTTCTTGAAATAGTTTGAGTAAGAAAGGATTCGTTTGTCAAAAGTTTGGTAAAACTTGCTTATGAGCTGGGTATAGTGGTGCATGCTCATAATCCCAATACTCTGGGAGGCTGAGGCAGGAGAATCACAAGTTGGACCCTCAACCCAGGAAACTTAGCAATTTGGGCAGACCTGTCCTCAAAATAATAAATAAAAATCAGCTAATAAATGATGAGTTCTCTTCAAAAATTGGAAAAAAAGAAAGGCTACAAGGATAGCCATCATTTTGGCCCTAGCCCTTCAAGGTCAGTGAGGACTCAGGACATAAGAGAACCTGTGCTATATCATCCTATTTGGTTTCCCAAATTTTCTGTTCAAGGAGATTAAGGGACCTCAGAGGAAAGGGATAAATGAAGTATAGTGTGCCTAAGGAGAGTCACCTAGAGAGAGGACATTCTCTCAGGTTTTCACAGAGAGCAAACTGGTCAAGCAATGGCCATGACTCATCCCGATGGCTGACACTGGCAACAGTTCTACAAAGCGCTGTATATGGTTCCAAAGTTAATCCTGAGGGGATTTGACCCTGGAAGATACAAAAGATGAATGTTCTGTTATATAGGTCTGGCCTTAACTTGCCCTTGACCACCCAGCAGAAAAGCTTAATTATGAAGCATAGAACACAAAGCTAGGTTAGTATGATGAGCTGTAAGAGGCTTATACCAACAGCCTCCAACATTGCCAGTTTCACCAGTAACCCACTACAATTATGGAACATTGGACTATGTATACAACTACTCCCTCTCTGTACAAAGACCCTACTAATATGGATTAGAAAATTTATCATGTCTACACCCTGTGTTCTGTATAACTATTATGAGGACAATGATATTCAATGTACAATTATTATGAATGCACTAATAACGTGTTTTGAAACTATCATATTGTTATTTCTTATTAAAAATTTAAAAAAAGAAATGATGAGGTCTCTTGAGTCCAATCTCCAGTACCTCAAAAGCAAACAAACAAAACAAAAGTTTGCCTATGAAATTTTCAGGGCCCAGTGCCTTTTAGAGTTGGGGTAGAGACAGGGATGGACTATCTACCTTAAGGAGCTATTGTTTACTTTAAGCTTTATGCTTTTTTTTTAAAGAGTAAAAATTTATTGAGGAAAAAGGAATGGAGAATAGAAATAGCTCCTCAGAGATAGAAGGGGTCCCAAATGTGTTAGTCCTTCAGT